>CAJQZP010001218.1:5735000-5910000 GCA_907164705.1 Parnassius apollo | reverse complement strand
ATATTTCTTTTTTAAGCGAGAACATAATTACAAGCTATTCAACGATCGCAAGACTTATTCAGATTTTGAGTCAAATAAATTTATTATCAGCCTCTATGTCTTATATCTTGTAAACTTTCAATTGCTCTGCAAGTATTTCTTAAATTTTCTACTTCATCTATATAAGCCGAATCAGAAAAAAAAGTAAAAAAGTAGGTTGAGCTTTTCAGTCACAAACTTTTATAATATTTGTTTTATGATGAAACCCATAATGGCATGACACAGACTGTTCGATTATTTTTTTTTTACATTATAAGCTCTTTACCTAATTTATTTTTGGTGTATAATGACTTGTTTGGCCCGTTGAAGTGTAATATGTACTATAATATTATATATTCTGCTACTACGTATTTACATCGTACTTTAATGTTTTTCCGAAGTAATTTAATAAGAAAAAGAAAAAGGAACCTTTGTTAGGCAACAGCTTTATATCATAAAGCCTAAATTTTCATTTCAGATAATTTCCACTTGGTTCTTATATCGTTAGCTTGAATATTATATTTGTCGATCGTGACGCTAAGTACACAAGTTCAAAATGCCATGTCATTTATTGTTAAGTGACCAAGTGAGTTAATAGACCGGCGTCAAAACATTAGTGTTAATATACAACGAATTCATACATATATCCGGACATATATATATATATATATATATATATATATATATATTTGTTCCATGTCATTGTCAGAGATTTAGATAGGAGTTCAGAAGATTGCATAGTTACTTAATGAACAAGAAAGCTTTAAATCCATAGCTAAATAATTTTTTTGATTAAATTTAATTGATTACGTAATTTAAGCTTTTTTGGTACCAATCATTTTAATGGTTTTCAATTTGCTGAGATACAAAAGAATAATTGCTGCGGGTTTGATTTCTACACAAAAGTATTTTTATAATAGGACTCAAATAAAATAAATTTACGAGCATCGAAAAAGGTAAGTATGATAAACAAAGAAAAAACTTCCACTTGTTCTGTAATTGTAACTTATTCTTACTCACTTACCCCCCCCCCTCTATATATTTCAGGGAGACATTATGCTAGAGCTTTTATAATGAAACCATTGTAATATAATGAATCCACTACCGTGTCCGACCTTCAACGTGAGACATCGAATAGGTTTATGGCTTTCCAATCAAATACAATGTGTTCAAAGTGATAACAATAAACGAGCCAATTCGATAACCTTAGAGCTAAATTTAAATAAAAAACAGTAATACCGTAGAAACTCAAAGTAAAAGCGTCTTAAAACGGCTAAAAATAAAAAATAAAACTGCGGTTGCTTTCAGACAATCTATGGGGGAGGCCTATGATGATTCGCGAGACTATTGATATTAAAAAAAAAAATATTTTAAACAGAGAAGACGTCTAGATGCTATCATATGCTTAAGATCCTAAATTAATATGATAAATAAAAAATAAAAATATAAATTTCTTTGCAACTTTCCGCTAAACATATAAAATGATGTGTCTTACCTGGAATGAAGCGCACCTCCCGCCTTCCCTCAATTGCATACACTAACTCCGTCACCACTATACCAAGCACCACTACTCTCAACACCACTATTCCAGGCAAGACACACCATCGACGATAATACGACACGTGTTTCGCCTCTACACGAGGCATCCTCAGGTAATATAGACTCTACGGCGGCTGACCGCTAAGTGAAGTGAAGTGCGTACTTAGCGGTCAGCCGCCGTAGAGTCTATATTACCTGATGATGCCTCGTGTAGAGGCGAAACACGTGTCGTATTATCGTCGATGGTGTGTCTTGCCTGGAATAGTGGTGTTGAGAGTAGTGGTGCTTGGTATAGTGGTGACGGAGTTAGTGTATGCAATTGAGGGAAGGCGGGAGGTGCGCTTCATTCCAGGTAAGACACATCATTTTATATGTTTAGCGGAAAGTTGCAAAGAAATTTATATTTTTATTTTTTATTATAATGGATTTCCGCAAAGTAACGCCTGATTCTATCAATTAATATGATAAAATTAAATCCAAACCCAAGCATAGGTACTTTAAGACGCTGTTAGCTCGTTATGTGTAGATCAAACCAAAAATTAAGCTCAAAATAACCCGAGTTAACCATGACGGACCACACCAGGACGTCAAATACCTCAGTCCCTCATGACCATCATCGGTGCTGTAAAGCATTCGAAACGTCGGAAAATATGACATACTTTTTTATTACATTAAATAAACACAATGAAATCCCTAAAAGTAACGTTTGATTCAACGATATTAAAAATACTAAAATTCAATCATAATCCGTGAATATGATACAATGTCGCTTTTGATATTGTAACTGTAATGAAATAACTAAAATTGAATAAAATATACAGCGCAATAAAATAAACCCTCGAAGATCCGGATAGACTTTACAATCCCTAATTTGTCTAGTATACGACAACTAATATGCAAAATTTTAGAGTGCCTAAAATACTTACCTACTCACAATTTGTTACCAGCTCTCGGACTACTATTACTACTTTATTGTGAGCAGTCAACTTTGTTCTAATTTAGGCATAGCGAAAACCGTTATGTAACCGGTAAGTTGTGCAGTTGTGCCATGTTATATAACGACCTATTCGCTCGTAAATGACTACCGACGGCTGGTTGGTAAGTAAATACTTATTACTTGTAAAAAAAACTTATAACAAAGTCATGCGTAGTCAAAAGTTTCCTATGAAGTCTAATTATCCGATGGATTTATCCAAAAAATTTCTCCGTAGTTGAAACAGATCGGGATAACATTATTGGTTATTAACATAAAATATTTTATTTCTCGACTATACAACTATGTACTTCCTGCATTAAAATGCTTATGTAATTCTGTTTCAAGTGAACATTAAAACATGTATGTATTTGACTAACAAATTACTTGTTGGTGGTGGTGACCTTAACACCTTATTACAACTGGCAGCTATTCACTATTCAGTTTTAAAACGGTACAGTACTAATTTGAACACCGTCAGATCACGTAATGTATTGCATTTATTATAAAAACAAGTATCGAAGCTATTTGAACGATATCGTTATCAGTAGTGCTTCCGTCAATTTCAAAGAAGAACGTCTGCCTGAGACAAGGTGCGTGAACGATATTAGTATATTTATTAATTAATTAAACAGATAAAATATATCACTTACAGATTTTATTTATCTATTATATACCTTTGTGTTGTAAAAACTAGTCGCAATACTATACCGCATGTGTTTGAGCATTGAATTGAGATATGTACTCGTAGTAAGTTTAGGGATACATGCCACGATCGCGGTTCGCGGCATATTCAGTGGCTGTACCAGTTCTATCAAAAGTATTTGCTCGAAGATCTAGTTGAGGTGTGATTTTCCTTACAAATTTTTTACGCTTTCCACACTTAATTTTAGTGAGACGACGTTCACTTTTATAGGTACTGTGTTCGTAACTCGCACGAAGAAGAAAGAAGGAAGCACGATTCTTTTCATATACATAACACGTATTTTATAACAATCTGGCTTGCAAGCAAGAATTCCAGCTTACGAACCTATAAACGAAAAGATTATTTATGATTTTTTAAAATCAAGTACATGTTAATAATAAAATGTACAGATCGAACGTAAAGTTAATATAAAAATGTATTTAAATATATGCAGTATATATAAACATTATTCTTTAATTTTATATTATATAAAGTTAAAGTATTGAATGTCAATCGATGTTAATCATATATTCGAACACATAGGTCATCAGGGAGGACACAAAAAATTCATAAACATCGTCGATAACATACTCGTAGGTACGTTGTGGCCATATCTTTGGCCGCATTCCAAAATATCTTAGGGTATCCCGGTATATTACAAAGTACACCGGAATGCTGAATTCGCTAAAAATATGTTTTGTTCATCAAATTAGCGTTCCATACTTCGATCAATAATACACTTGATCAGAGATTCGTTTCGTCGTTTGCCTCATCAGATAGAATTTGCATATCAATGCATGGCTTGCAATGCATCTTGGCAAAACCCATGCCACTGTTCAAAGACCTATCTTTAATCATTGCCATAGCATGGGTTTTACCGCCTGGAGCCTAATTAGAGTCGAAAAGTAAAAGCGATGCCCCTTATCCTCATTTTAAACCTAAGCCACTGCCTCTGATTAGTAAGCTAAAGTGGCAATGGACCGGCCATATAACTCGAAGAACCGACAACCGATCGGATAGAAAGGTTCTCGAGTGGCAGCCACGTACCGGCAGGCCAAGTGTAGGCCGTCTCCGACTAGATGAAGTGACGATCTGGTAAGACATCCAGAAAGTCGATGGATGCAGGTGGTTCGGGATCGTGCTTTGTGGCATTTATTGGGGGAGGCCTATGTTCAGCAGTGGAATCGTGAAGGGCCGTAATGGTGGTGATTATGATGCCACTACCTCTATCGTATGGAAGAACTACCCTTATCATCAAGCTTGACAGGCGGAATGGCGACTGTAGTACTTGATTGAGGGTAAGGGTACCAAAATGGGTACCTTACCCTCAAGCCTCCACCAATTGGTACCTAAATAGTTTTAACAGAAAATTTACATTTAAGACGGTGTTCAATATAATGATAATGATCATTGATGACCACAAGATGCTTTAATAGACAGCGAAGACAAAGTGCTTATTTTAATTTGTGTTGCGATTTTCTCAGTAATATTATTTTATAGGATTTGTTTTTTTTTTACTTCTTTTTAAATTATAATTTCACATTTATTAAAATTCTGAAAATTTTGAATAGTTAACATTTTAATATAATATTCACATATTATATTGTACCATTCAAATGCATTGGAATCATAAGGAAACTTAAGAGTTTCATATTTGATCTCTGGTTAACTTAACAAAGTTAACTTGGTAGTTTAGGGGCTAAGGAAGTGGTGAAGGAAAACACCATTGGGCAACCTGAAAAAAGTAAAGTAAAGTCAAAAAGTAAAGTGTAAAGTCCACTTCCTTGCCCTAAAAAGCTCTCAAAATAAGGGGAGGCCTGTGTCCAGACGTGGGACGTATAAAGACTGTAACTTCACTTTACTAACAATTTTTTTTAAATACCCCACTGAAATAAAATGGTCTAAATATTTTAACGGAAAAATAATGCAAATGCAAACAGCTGTTGCCTTATTATTAAACAAATGCAAACGTCAGAAAAAAATTATAATAAAGAAACAGCTGTTTCAATGTTTCTTAATTCACTTATTGACTTTACTAAGACATTCATATTGTGTATTTTAATTTGAATGTAGCGTTTATTAATGAGGACTATAAAGTACTTTGGTCGCCACACACGGTCAGTTCAACTGATCACTCCAACTAATCAGTTCAAACTAAAACTGTTGATATTTTTTGAAATAGTGGATTTTCGATATATCGATCATTATAAATATATTAAGATCGGAGTTTTACATATACTTAAGATTATTTATCGATATATCGAAAATCCGATATTTTAAAAAATATCAATAGTTTTAGTTTGAACTGATCAGTTGGAATGATCAGTTGAACTGACCGTGTGTGGGCACCATCAGGGGATTAGATAATGATTCTGTACAATCCGCACACACGCACATGGATTCTGATGTGCTTGTGTGCGGATGCCTGCCCTGTCACTGCGTTCGTTGCGACGTATGGGCCGCCGTGATCGAAATGCGGTCTGAAGCACAGAGTACCTCTGTAACTGAAAGTCTAAAGTACATTGTTATTCTTACAAACAAACACATCATAAGTAAAATGAAACGTATGACTTTAGTTTCAGGTCCTAACCAACGAAATTGTCGATTAATCAAAGTCAAAGTCTAAATTGCATGCCTTAAGCGCAAAGCGCGTAGGTATGTTCTACTGACGTCTAAAAATCAAGAAACCAACGTTTTGTCGCATGAAATCGTATCTAACAATCATATTGAACATATAAATGATATAAAAAGTACATTGTTAGAAAGATAAATGATTGTTGAACTTATGATTATATTTTTTAAATCGAACTTTTTTTACTTTTTTGACACCTGTAACAACGCAGTATCCTAAGGTTTTGTTCTGTTTTTAAGACTCTCTCTGTGCTAGTAATTACTCCGAAGTTTTGAGATATGTTTTATTTTGTTATTTATACATCAATATCGTAATTTGGGTTACAAAATATCATAATAAAATATATATATATAGTGATTACCGCCGTAAATGATTTCCAGAAGAGTTTTACAATCGCAGCCTTGGTCGTGGTCCAAACAAGACGTTGGGATTGTGTGCCAATTATGCAGTATTGATGTTATGAGTCAAAATGGAACCCACGTGCGGAAATAACGCGAATATTTAATTTTTGCACGGTCAGTTTTGCGCGATATCAAAGAAATACCAAGGGCGGAGTGTAAATGAAAAAAGTTTATTTAATCCATAGATTATATATTATAACCACTTTTAAAAGCCACGTCATGTTATAGCCTTACAATTATTATCATTACAGCCTAAAAAAATGATCACCGCTAAACACAGGCCTCCCCATACATTGTCTCATTGAAGGGATATTTGCCATAGTTACCACGTTTGGCTAGCGGAATGGCAATCGCCCTTTTTTATTTTCATCCAGCTGTTATCAGGAATATGCCGCTGCCCATCTCCTGGTTCAGTTTGCCTTTGTCACCTTACACTAATTGACACTTCAATTTAGAATTCCAAAATGAGTTCTAGAATCGATAGAAGATATCGATTTTCACTAGCCTCTATTAGAAAAGAGTAATTTCAACGGTTCTATTATCACTTACGTCAATAAAAAAACTATAAAAATGAATATGAATGACGTATCTCAACGTTATATCATGTGTCTTAACGTCTTAACGATTTCATTCATTTTTATAGTTTTTTTGTTGTTAAAGATAATAAGAAGGCGGCTTGGCTAACCTCGAATAATCGCTATTGGATACCTATCGAACTCGTAGATCAGGTTTTCTTTCTTATATCTTCTGATTAGTGGAATCTTGTGTTGGAATCCTAACCAAGAGTAGTATTTGTGCAATAATTGAAAATACCCATAAACAAAAACGTTTTATTACTAAATTAATTTCTAAAATATGTTAAACTGTGCTGAAAAGTCAAATGTTTACTGTAATTATAAATTACATCATACATATCATGTATATATGTATAGTGTAATTTTACAGTAAACTTTCGGCTTTGTTTGTACTACGAGTATGTGTCCGTTACAGCCTCTCTAAAATCTTCAGCTCAACATAAGCTTCTTCCATAAAAGGGAATTTCTGCCATATTTGCCACGCTGCTAATGTATTATTTAATGTTCATAGGAACGTACGCACGAACATTAAATCTGTGACCTGGTGCTAAAAGGGCCAAAGTACGTTTTTATTAAACAGTACAGTAATGTACAGAAGCACATATTTCATTTTATTAAACAGTATGGATGTACACTTTACAATGGCCTTTTTACATAGTATCTTTTGAAAAACTATCAATAAACGTACTCCCTTTTAGCACGAAAAATTTCATATTTTTCAATAATATGGCTTTAAAGTCTCATTTCTTAAAAAAACGTACTTTAGCCCTTTTAACACCAATGACCAACGAGAAATGAACATTATAAGTAATACATTTTACGTGACGGAGCCACGCTGCAGCTATTTTATGGTTGTAGCACGAATGGGTCGGCTCGGCCGTGGAAGGACCACGCTCTTACAGAATACCAGCGGTATGCTGTTGTGTTTCGTATAGTGCGCGTGTAGAGAACTGTAGACCCTTTTTATTGGAACCGAAGCATTGAGGATATATGTAGATGTCTATGGGCCACAGCATCCACTTACCATCAGGTGGACTGTGTGCTCGTTTGTCATCCAATGCTATAAAAAAGACACTGCTGCCGATTTCTTGGATTGTTTTCCTCGCCACCTTTTACGACACCCACATTTATACGTGGTAGAGCCATGCTGCAGTTACATTAGCAGTATAGTTGTAGCACGAATGGGTCGGCTCGACCGGGGAAGGACCACGCTCTCACTGAATACCAGCGTCAAATAGTAGCTTAATGCCAATATGCGTTTCGTATGGTGTGTGTAGAGAACCGGGTAAACAGGGTTTTTACTGGAAACGAGGCATTCCACCTTAGTCCTCACGGATGACAACGCATTTGCATTTTGATTCGTAATCGACGATATATGTAGATGTCTATGGGCCACAGCAACCACTTACCGTCAGGTTGACTGTGTGCTCGCTTGTCACACTTTTATTTTAAAAAAAACACCCACCGCACGAATACGGGGTAGTGGATATCTTTACAACACCACTACAACAACCAGGATACAAAGCTGACGGCAGCAGCGTCTTCTTAATAACATACAGAAAAAAAAGCTGCGGTTGCTGACCTTAAGCTATTGTCAATATCCTCCCCCCCCCCCGCAATCTGTGGAGAGGCCGATGTGCAGCGGTGGTCTTGGATAGGCTGTTAAGAAAGAATGTTATATAATAACTAAGGCCGATGCAGATTTAAAGGTAAAACCTTTTGCTAGTATTATAAACGGAGCGGAGTAAAAGTCTAAAGTCATAACTATCTTTATTTCAACAAAAGATTCAATCAAATGGTGTGACATTGCGCAGATGTAAATTGGCGAATTGCTTACATAGTAAAAGAAAAAAAAATTCAAATTCAGATTTTTATTGTTTACAAACCTTGTCTGCGTTGAGCTACAAATATTCCTGAAAAAATTATGTAAATTGGACTACGGGTTACGAAGGAGATATAGATGCTCCGCTTCAATTATAATATGACCTATATTTTATATAGACCCATTTAGCATCAAACCACAGTACCAAAGTACGTATTTTTAGAGTTGGGCTTGGGTACTGTATTTTTGTTTTAAAAAAAATCTTTGATTACAGGTGTTATGGGACAAAAAGGCATCATAACAAGGTGATAGACAACCATGCCAGTGCTACGCAACGCTGACCATCCTGCATCGCGAGCTACTGACTCCGTGGCTGCGCGCTATGCAGTCGCAGTCCTGGCTTCCTGGGCGGCTGAAGCAGGTAATAAGTTCTTTAACTTTCTGTGTTTTAAAATAAGCTACAATTTATATAATATAATTTTATTTCATCTCTTTTTTTTCTTATTTTCGAAATCGTACTTATAATACCTTTAATTTTAGGTTAAAGCTAAAGTTGCAAAAAAATTTAATTTTTGCAATATATAATAAAAATAAAATACTTCTTTGTTTCACTGTACCGGAACACATCAGTTGCCCTTTTCAAAAGGGTGTAACTCTAGTTTCTCTCTGGTTTCGTCTGATTTGTTAATTTCAATTTTTCGTACTGTGCTATCATATAATACACTAAGAAAAACTTTTCAGCATAAAGTTTTTCTTAACATTTATTTATGTTACAAAAACTATTAACAATATTTTGTTCGTAAAGTTTATTTTTGTTCCAACTACCATTAAAATTGGCAAATTATAAACACTGCTATTGGTTTAGAATGATGTGTTCTCCTATAATTGGTAGTAAATAGTAATTTATAGATGTAAGGCATGTGTAAGAAGTAATTAGTAGTTACATTGTACCAGTTCTGGCGCACTGAGTCAGAAGTGGTACAAGTACGACGTTCGTCGACTCACGATACTAAAAAAAAAAGGTTTTGGCATGCTCTGATCACGAATCTGCGGTCCATTTTTGCGTAGGATGCACGGTTCCGGAGATGTGCAAATCAATTAACTCTTATCTAATTGATATCCGGTGTAGGCCTCAACCGTCATTAGCGCTCCATTATCCTTATCTTTTCTCCTATCTACAACGGTAATCTGAATCATCAATAAAATACATTACCTAATTTTGTTACAATTTTTATTTACGAAATACAAAATCTTATTACTTATTATCTATAAAATAGGAGCGAAACATCTCATCCACTAAAATATCGTTGTACAATGTGTTCCCTGTAAATATACCGTAAAACTATGCATTGAACATCCCTGAAACTTATATAGCAAATACATTAAGCAATATTCGCCACAAACTGAATTCCACTCATTCTGAATCCTATCAACATTCCAGTTCCATCTTTTACAAGTTCTTTTTAAAAACTCTAGATGATATCGTACAGGTGTCCGTCCATATGAATCAAAATATTGATCGACGTCATTCGTATCGATATATAAAGCTACCCAATGTGACCCTGGTTTATCATCAGTACCCAAATTGCATATTACCTAGTCAGGTCATAAATTCTATCACATGTTTAATATAAAATAATTGAAACAAGTTTATTCATTATGTAACCATTTATATACCAAAATGAACTTAACAAAACATAGATTCTTATGACACTATAGTTTATTTAAAATGACCTCCGTGATTTTGAATACAGGCCTTCAATCTGCGCGGCCAGTCGTCTATCGCAGCCCGAACGAGGTCCATGTCAATATCGGCGGCTGCCTTAATCAAGGATGTCTTGAGTGACTCCAAATTGGGATGAGGCTTTGAGCACGCCTTCTCCTCCAAGTGTTGCCATATCTTGTAATCTAACGGATTCAAATCTGGACTGGAGGAGGGCCAGTCTTCATGCCGGATGAAGTCGATTTCACGCGCCGCCAGCCAGTCTTGTGTGCTCTTCGCTCTATGAGCTGACGCCGAATCTTGTTGGAATACCCAGTGCCTGTTATTGAACATGGTATGAGAAACAGGTTACACAAGGTTCGTCAGGACTGTATTTTGATACACAACTACATTCGTTTTTACACCTTTCTCACAAAAATGTACCTTTGTTAAGCCCCAATAAGAAACTCCCAACCATACCATGAGCGAGGATGGAAAATGACCTCGTTGGACACGCGGAAACGGTTGCTCGCTTCTTCACTACTGTGTGCGTACACCTTATCATTTTGTTTGTTGTAGCTCTCTTCTACGGTAAAAAAATTTTCATCCGAAAAATGAATTTCCCGATATTTTTTCCCGCGTACCGCTTCCACAAAGCGCGTCATCTCTTCAGTCTCAGGTCCATTAGACGAGCATTCAAACGATGTCCTGTTTTTCTTCGATATGCTCGAAGCCCTAAGTCTTCATTTAACACCCTTTTCACCGTGGTTCTGCTTAACCTCATCTGAAGGGCCAACAGTTTCTGCTTACGTTATGGGTTTCTTTGAATTCGCGCCTTCACAGCTTTTATCACTGCTGGAGTCCTAACAGACCGAGGGCGACCACTTCTTGACCCGTCATCCACACTAGAGTCTTCATTGTATCGTTTAATGGTACGATAAACGAATCTTTTGGTTATATTCAAATTTTTCAGTATGTCAAAAATTTGAATTGGCGCGGAACCGCAACGATGCAACGCAATAACTGCAACACGGTCTTCTTTAAACGTCCACTGCATATTAAAAAAATTAGTAAAATTCTAAAACGTATACAGTTTTATTTTCATGAACAATTCGAAATTCGAATTCAATAAACTTTTTTGTGGCCAGCATTCTAAAAGAAAAGTTTTTACTGTGTGACAATACTTAGGACCTGACTAGGTATATATCTACTATTATAGATCTATTAGCAGCATAAACATTATTTTCTAGACTGGGGTGAATCTTTTTCAGATGTTGTTGTACATCTAGTGTATCCATGATATTACTGCTATTAGTAGATTATTACAGTACAATCTACTCAATGACTAACATAGGAATGATCAATTATGTGATTTCTAAATATTAAATTGCATTTTTTTGTATTATTTTTGTACGTATTTGAGTCATCGATACACTGAATAAGACGCAATACGAAGTAATGATGAGATAAGCAACAGAATGTGAGATAAGCTTGTTGATGCATAAAGTTATTATCAATTCCACTGTAGAAATTCTTTAGATTAGAATTATTACTTACTGGTACTATATAAGACCAAGCAACTGCAGTCATGGAGTTAGTGTATGGTGGTTTAACCGCAGTGGATCTATCAATACTATATTTGTGTTACTTCAAGGCATCAAAGGCCATAGATGTAAATGTTTATTCTATTACCAAACTTACTTTTCTTTCTGTTATTTTCTTACGTGTGTATGATTTAGTGTTAACAAATTATATTTAAATATTGTGTGTGTATATGATTAAGCCGTGGCAGCTCAGATGGGGTTAGCGCAAGCTGTAAATTTTACAGTACGCGACGCGGGTTCGATCCCCGCCGAAACTAATTAAATTGTTAATTGCAATTTTAAGTGTTTATTCTATTGACAAACTTACTTTTCTTTTTGTTATTTTCTTACGTGTGTATGATTTAGTGTTAACAAATTATATTTAAATATTGTGTGTGTGTGTGTATATGATTAAGCCGTGGTAGCTCAGATAGTTAGCGCAAGCTGTAAATTTCATAGTACGCGACCCGGGTTCGACCCCCGCCGGCACCAATTAAATTGTTAATTGCAATTTTAAGTGCTGATTTACCACGTGCTCGGCGGTGAAGGAAAACATCGTGAGGAAACCTGCACGTCTGAGAAAATTTCGAAGGCATGTGAAGTTCGCCAACAACGACCGCGCCGCGGATATTTCCTAGCCATAAATACAAAGACAATAGTAGAAAGTAAAAAGTTAAAAATACTTTTTTAACAATGACAGTCATTAGTGATCATTAGTGAATGTGATTCTGTTTACTTAAATTACAGGAAGACAAGAGCAGAAGGAAGAAATGGGATGATGGGAAGTAATGAAGAATGAATTGTTATGTGAAGTTTGTTGGAACAAACATATTTTAGTCACGTGTAAATACTTTTAACATTTTGGTTCAAAATGACACAAAATCTAAAAAATATTAGATACATCATCGACATAGACGGATTTTACATTACATATCCTCAGAAACATTTTCAATGTAGAGAAATGGCTATTCTAGACGTAAAACTATCCAATAAAAATGATGCGTTTATCGATCATTATTTGTTTCGGCCAAGTTATCCTTTCAATTATTTGTCGCCAAAAGACAAAAAAACTGTTCGTTATTGTGAAACACACGTGCACGGCATTCCATATTTTGATGTGACCGAAGAATTAAAATGTACCTACAAACAAGAGAACATCATTCGCATATTAAATTGGTATGAAATTTGTGCAAAGACGAAGTGATCGCATACAAAGGTGGTTCAACAGAAAAACAATTTTTAAAAATGTTGACGACGAATGATAGAAGCCGCCGAAGAAAAGGAACTTCTTCGGCGGCTTGTAGAATGTTCTAATAGAAGCTCGCTTCAAGATATAGCCAATCTTGTCTGTGACACCTCTGACATATGATAGTACAGCAGGCACACGCTCGACTGTGACCGGCTTCACTCGGTCACTGTGACGTAGGCGCGGGACCCGAAGCTTGTTGTCGTGCAGAACTTGCTTGACGTGCTGAAGCTCGGCGGCCAGGTGTTTGCTGTCACAGATCCCTCGTGCTCTCTGTAACAAAGATTTGCCCACGGTAGCTAACTGTGAAGGATGGTGGTGAGATTCACCGTTTAAATATCGGTTTGTATGGGTCTTTTTCCTATACACAGTGTGACCAATGGTATTATTAGGATTTCGGATGACTAACACATCTAGGAAAGGTAAGGAATTATTTGCCTCTAACTCCATAGTAAATTGAATTTTAGCGTTTATGGAATTAAGATGTTCTAAAAATGCAGTTACTTTGTCTGATGGTAAAATTGTGAAAGTATCGTCTACGTACCGCTTGTAGACCCTTGGTGTAACAGGTGCAGTAAGGAGGGCTTTCTCCTCAAAGTCTTCCATGAATATATCGGCGACAATGGGAGATACAGGTGAGCCCATCGCCACACCATCTACTTGCTTGTAAAACTCTTCCTTCCACAATAGATAGCCAGATGTAAGGCAATGTCTTAGTAATACTGCAAATTCTGCTGGCATGTTATTTTCCTCTAGTTTCCTAGTTATAATTGAGATGCAGTCTTCGACAGGTAGGCATGTAAATAGAGACTGAACATCAAAACTGACCATGGTTTCATTGTCAGTAAGATGTAGGTCTTTTATCTCACTGACAAAATGGTATGAATCCTTAGTGTGTGCTCTTGTGTGTCCTCTGAGTGGTGATAATATTTTAGCTAAGTATTGAGCCAATCTGTAAGTTGATAGACCACAAATCCTCGCGAAAGAACACCGATTCCTACCAAGGATGATACGTGAGGCTATTGAAATTAAAAAACATCCTAATTTCAATAGAGAAGAAGGCTGGGTACTACCACCTGCTTGGGATCCTATAATCAATAAAATTAAAACTAAACCCAAGCATACCACTGCAAGACCTCAGGACATAGTCAGTTCATTTTGCATAGATCGGACCATAAACAATAATTAAAAAAGCTGAAGGTACTCCGGGTTTAACAATGACATCGGGACGTCAGTCATCTCAGTTCCCCGTGACCATGGGTGCTGGAAAGCGCCCGAAACGTCGGGAATTAAAAATAAAAAGTAAAAATAAACGCGATAAAATCCGTAAAAGTAGTTTTAATCATGTGCAATGTTCGCGTAAATATAAAAAATCAATAGAATAAACACTTACATCTATGGCCTTTGATGCCTTGAAGTAACACAAATATAGTATTGATAGATCCACTGCGGTTAAACCACCATACACTAACTCCATGACTGCAGTTGCTTGGTCTTATATAGTACCAGTAAGTAATAATTCTAATCTAAAGAATTTCTACAGTGGAATTGATAATAACTTTATGCGTCAACAAGCTTATCTCACATTCTGTTGCTTATCTCATCATTACTTCGTGTTGCGTCTTATTCAGTGTATCGATGACTCAAATACGTACAAAAATAATACAAAAAAATGCAATTTAATATTTAGAAATCACATAATTGATCATTCCTATGTTAGTCATTGAGTAGATTGTACTGTAATAATCTACTAATAGCAGTAATATCATGGATACACTAGATGTACAACAACATCTGAAAAAGATTCACCCCAGTCTAGAAAATAATGTTTATGTTGCTAATAGACCTATAATAGTAGATATATACCTAGTCAGGTCATAAGTATTGTCACACAGTAAAAACTTTTCTTTTAGAATGCTGGCCACAAAAAAGTTTATTGAATTCGAATTTCGAATTGTTCATGAAAATAAAACTGTATACTTTTTAGAATTTTACTAATTTTTTAATATGGAGTGGACGTTTAAAGAAGACCGTGTTGCAGTTATTGCGTTGCATCGTTGCGGTTCCGCGCCAATTCAAATTTTTGACATACTGAAAAATTTGAATATAACCAAAAGATTCGTTTATCGTACCATTAAACGATACAATGAAGACTCTAGTGTAGATGACGGGTCAAGAAGTGGTCGCCCTCGGTCTGTTAGGACTCCAGCAGTGATAAAAGCTGTGAAGGCGCGAATTTAAAGAAACCCATAACGTAAGCAGAAACTGTTGGCCCTTCAGATGAGGTTAAGCAGAACCACGGTGAAAAGGGTTTTAAATGAAGACTTAGGGCTTCGAGCATATCGAAGAAAAACAGGACATCGTTTGAATGCTCGTCTAATGGACCTGAGACTGAAAAGATGTCGCGCTTTGTTGAAGCGGTACGCGGGAAAAAATATCGGGAAATTCTTTTTTCGGATGAAAAATTTTTTTACCGTAGAAGAGAGCTGCAACAAACAAAATGATAAGGTGTAAAAGGGTGTTAAATGAAGACTTAGGGCTTCGGGCATATCGAATAAAAACAGGACATCGTTTGAATGCTCGTCTAATGGACCTGAGACTGAAGAGATGCCGCGCTTTGTCGAAGCGGTACGCGGGAAAAAATATCGGGAAATTCTTTTGTCGGATGAAAAAATTTTTACCGTAGAAGAGAGCTACAACAAACAAAATGATAAGGTGTACGCACACAGTAGTGAAGAAGCGAGCAACCGTATTCCGCGTGTCCAACGAGGTCATTTTCCATCCTCGCTCATGGTATGGTTGGGAGTTTCTTATTGGGGCTTAACAAAGGTACATTTTTGTGAGAAAGGTGTAAAAACGAATGTAGTTGTGTATCAAAATACAGTCCTGACGAACCTTGTGTAACCTGTTTCTCATACCATGTTCAATAACAGGCACTGGGTATTCCAACAAGATTCGGCGTCAGCTCATAGAGCGAAGAGCACACAAGACTGGCTGGCGGCGCGTGAAATCGACTTCATCCGGCATGAAGACTGGCCCTCCTCCAGTCCAGATTTGAATCCGTTAGATTACAAGATATGGCAACACTTGGAGGAGAAGGCGTGCTCAAAGCCTCATCCCAATTTGGAGTCACTCAAGACATCCTTGATTAAGGCAGCCGCCGATATTGACATGGACCTCGTTCGGGCTGCGATAGACGACTGGCCGCGCAGATTGAAGGCCTGTATTCAAAATCACGGAGGTCATTTTAAATAAACTATAGTGTCATAAGAATCTATGTTTTGTTAAGTTCATTTTGGTATATAAATGGTTACATAATGAATAAACTTGTTTCAATTATTTTATATTAAACATGTGATAGAATTTATGACCTGACTAGGTAATATGCAATTTTGGGTACTGATGATAAACCAGGGTCACATTGGGTAGCTTTATATATCGATACGAATGACGTCGATCAATATTTTGATTCATATGGACGGACACCTGTACGATATCATCTAGAGTTTTTAAAAAGAAATTGTAAAAGATGGAACTGGAATGTTGATAGGATTCAGAATGAGTGGAATTCAGTTTGTGGCGAATATTGCTTAATGTGTTTGCTATATAAGTTTCAGGGATGTTCATTGCATAGTTTTACGGTATATTTACAGGGAACACATTGTACAACGATATTTTAGTGGATGAGATGTTTCGCTCCTATTTTATAGATAATAAGTAATAAGATTTTGTATTTCGTAAATAAAAATTGTAACAAAATTAGGTAATGTATTTTATTGATGATTCAGATTACCGTTGTAGATAGGAACCAAGGAGTATAATATAATAGCATAAGCCGACCCACACGCTGACGAATATTAGATAATGACGGTATTGAACGAACAATAGATAAGTAGATAAGGACAATGGAGCGCTAATGACGGTTGAGGCCTACACCGGATATCAATTAGATAAGAGTTAATTGATTTGCACATCTCCGGAACCGTGCATCCTACGCAAAAATGGACCGCAGATTCGTGATCAGAGCATGCCAAAAACTTTTTTTTTTTTAGTATCGTGAGTCGACGAACGTCGTACTTCTTGTACCACTTCTGACTCTAGTAACGTAACTACTAGTGCGCCACAACTGGTACAACGTAACTACTGTAATTTAATATGTACAACTGTTGGAGATCCATACAAATAAATAAATAAATAAAAACGAACTAGAATACATTTTTTTCTGTCTGTGTAATTTGAACTGGAACAACGTGACTGAGTCCTATTTAGGTATTATCCCTCCGAAATATAGGACTTGTTTTTCTACATATCTACAATGAGAAGTTTAAAAACTTACATGTTATACGTGGTAGAGCTACGCTGCAGCTACATATATTACGGTTGTAACACGATTGGGTCACCTCGACCGGGAAAGAACCACGATCTCACAGAATAGCAGCTTAATGCTGCTGTGTTTCGTATGGTGAGTGTAGAGAACCGGAGACTTTTATTGGAAACAAGGCATTCCATCTTAGTCCTCAGGGGGTGACAACGCATCTGCATTTTGATCCTTAATCGAGGATAAATGTAGATGTCTATGGCCACAGCATCCACTTACCATCAGGTGGACTGTGTGCTCGTTTGTCGTCTTTATTCTATAAAAAATAGGAAGAAACGTATTGTGTACACCTTTCTTTATCATATGAGCGTTGGTATTACATTCGTAAGCTTTAAGAATTCGACACCTACATAATTTAACATTACGCTATAAGCGTGTATTCATATTTTTTGTTTAACAGTTACCTATCCGTTTGATTTGACCAAAACAAGACTACAGATCCAATCTGAAGTGGCCACCACGAAACATGGATTTAAGGTAAAAAGCAGTTAAGCTGTTATAGTTTAAAAAAATTCCAAAGGTATATAAATGTCCACTATTTCATAGAAATTAATATGCATAAAATACAAAACAATAAAATAAATGATATGTGTACAAAATATTATGTCATCATCATCATCGCAGCCCTTCTCTGTTACAAGTCCACAGCTGAACGAACGTACAAACGTCCTCCCACAAGGAAAAACCTAGCAAACCTTGGTCTCCTATGTGGCAGATATTATGTTTTTAGAAGAAATTTTAACTATTTATATATGACGACATTTTACTCATCATATTTAACATACGGTGCGTGTTTGTGAAAAATGCTGCGCCAGTCGTTATTTGTGAGGTTTTTAGGAGCTATCTACTTGTTATTAAAAAGATATAATAACAAATAAAAAATCTATTAAATTTCTACATAATCTTGATTACATAATAGCCAATTCAATTTTTTTTACAAAGGAATAAATACTTGATGAATCTTCCTACAACTAAACCACAGAAATGCAAAATAATTATTGATACTTGATTGATACTCATAAAATAAACATTATTTTATTTTGCGATGAACATTAAGGGATAGACAATTTATTAATGAACATTTTGATGTATTTAATTTTTTCAAAATTCGATTTTATAAAAAACATATAAAATTTGGGCGTATTTCTTACGCGATATATTGTAGCGAGAGCGCATGGAATGTATATAATATTATATAAGACCGAACGCTTACGGTCGTTCGCTAGGAGTAGCGCCTTAAGTCTTTGTCGCCTATTAGAAACCTTATTTTATTTTGATATATTTTTCAGTTAGAAAACCACGGCATGATAAAAACTGCCGTGGCCATTGCTAAGCAGGAAGGCGTGTTGAAGTTATGGAGCGGTCTGATGCCGATGTTCCAACGACATGCAATATATTCAGGCTGCAGGCTGATTTTTTACGAGCGGTTCCGGAACGCGTTCAAGGATGATAATGGAAAGGTCTCTTTGGGTATTGCATCATTGGGTGAGTAATGTTTTAAAACACAATTTAAATAATTTTGTATATGAAAAAGCTGTCTGTCGTAACAATATATACCTATTTTTATATATACCTATTTTTTAAATAAATGTGACAAGCACATTGCCCACCTTATGGTAAGTGCATGCTGTGGCCGTACATCATCTACATAATGTCCCCTTAATTAAGAATAGAAAACAAAAAAGTTAACATCCCTAAGGACTAAGATGAAATGCCTCGTTTCCTGTAAAAGGGGTCTCCAGTTCTTTACACTCACCATATGAAACAACTTGAGCATTAAGCTGCTATTTGTTGCTAGATTTACTGCGTGGTCCATTTCCATCGAGCCGATCTATTTGTGCTACAATATAATATGGCTGCAGCATGCCTCTACCACGTATAATTTTTTTTTGTTGTTGTTCTTCTTCTTTAGGTAAAGGTCTACTGCTGGACCTGAACATGGAGTCTCCGTTTGACGGAAGGATTTGCCACCCAATATTATTGTTTGCCATTGAAACAATATAGTGACAATAACGAATAAATGAGTTTTTTTTTTTAAATATAAAATCATCATAGCAGTGCTGTTAATACGATGGCGACACTAAAAAGTTTTTAGAACTGGCCACTTGTAAACGGTATAATAAAAAAATAAGTTCAAATTTTGAAAATGGAACTCTTTGCCAATATTATTGTGTACGTATTTTATTAATCTGTCATTTGTTTGCGATTTGGCGGCAATTGAAAATTGTCTGTGTCACGTCAGCATGAATTTAACGCGAGAAATTTTTCGTACAATGATTTTTATGACTTTCGATGTCATTTAAGTCAACAAGAAAGTTATGATAGACTTCAATTGGCCTTTCACTATGAAACCTCATCTCGTGCCACTGTTTACAACTGGTTTAATTAGTTTAAACGTGGTCGCACTAATCTCACCGATGCCTGAGAGACGGCCTTCTACGGCGGCGACTGAAAATAACAGCAGTGTTGTGCGGCGTATGATAGAGACTGATAAAAGAGTGACTTATCAGCAGATTCGGAAAAGCTTAGGCAGCTCAGGCAGGCAAGTGCACAAAATCCTCCATGAACATTTAGCGGTGAGGAAGCTTTATGCCCGGTGGAAACCTCATAATTTGCCAGAGGCCCAAAAACTCCGTGGTGTTGATTGGTGTCGTGAAATGGTTCAAAGATTTAACGGAGGTGACTCAAATGCTGTGTTCGACAAACGGGTGACGAAAGCTGGTTTTATTGTTATGATCGTGAAACTAAGAGACGGTCTCTGGGTGTTTCTTTCCGAGGAGTTGTCAACTAAAGTGAAGAGAGGTCGAAGCGTGGTAAAAAAGATGGTGGCCTCCTTCGTCGGAAGAACAGGTCATTACGCAACAATTGTTGTTAATTTTATACTATCGCGGTCCCCTCGTTTTTTGACTCTAGAAAATCGAAAAATCATCCGATTTCGATGATTTTTTTTTAAATCTTTGTTTTTATGGCAGATTTATAAAAAAATATAGAAAATATCTCACCTGAAGATTTCATAAAGTTTTATGACTTTATATGTGATCATAAACTATAATAATATATAATAAATTATTATTATTATTATTATAAACGCACTTCTTTGAATATAATCGTTCATAACTTTTTTTGCAAAGCATTAAACGAAGTTTATATATTTTTTTGTTAATCTACACAAAAAAACAAACATTTAAATAACATTGAAAAATGAGGGCATCCCGGCTCGGACTCGGAATCTGCAATAAAAACGAAGATTTTTATTAAATCTTCGTTTTTATGGCAGATTTATAAAAAAATATGGAAAATATCTCACCTGAAGATTTCATATAGTTTTGTGATTTATATGTGATAATAAACGCACTTCTTCGAATATAATCGTTCATAACTATTGCAAAGCATTAAACGAAGTTTATACAGCATGTAACATAATTAAAGCACTTTGAGAAAGTAGTTTGTTCAGAATCGTTTACTTAATCGATTCCTATCATGTTTAATATAGGTAGTTTTTAATCCCAAAAATAATTAAAACTACGTAAATTACAGTCACACTAAATCTGTACAGTCAAAACAAACTAAAATGGAATGTAACTTAAGGCAATAAGACTTTGAAGAGTGCAGTTTTACTTGTATTATTACTAATTCTGTCATTCAATAAAAATAAAGTATAATTAATGAGCTTTATTTCAAGCACGTTAAAGTCTTTGCGTTCGTGTATTTGTACTGTGACCACAACATTCTTCCGGAATTAGTATAAATAATTTGATAAATATTTAGTGCATAAAAATGTTTAACTAAAAATTCAGTATATGTATTATGATTATAACATAATATACTAATTGGGGTGTCTGAGGGTGTGCGTTAATTACGTTACATATTGTATATATTTTTGTTAATCTACACATAAAAACGAATATTTAAAAACATTGAAAAATGAGGGCATCTCGACTCGGACAGGTTAGGTTAGAAGGAGATGGCGGGATTGAGTGAGCGAGCGAATATATCCCGTTCCCGCCATCTCCTTCGTGGTTATTTTTTTATAAACCACACAAAAGTAGGAGCCCCGCGAAGCGGGACTCCATCGACCGAGCTTACCTCGACTGCGCTACGTTAAGTGTTGTCCCTCCCCCAACTCTCTCCCCCCATAAATCAGGTTTATAGCCACTCAACGTAGCGCAGTCGAGCACCACGCCACTCAACGTAGCGCAGAAAAACGACCTCGCTGTAGGATCCTCCTTCACCACGACAACGCCTCGTCGCACACCGTCTTCAAGGAAAACGTTAATGGACGCCGAGGAAGTAGTGGTGATTCAAAATGCCGTCGCTGAAACCCTAAGCTAAGGATGAGTGGGCAAAGTGCTTTTGCTTTTCTCAGTAGTTCCATCGGATGTAGCAATGCATTGATGTAAATGGACACTATTTTAAAAAAATATAATAAAACTAATAACTTACTAGTTTGTTCGGTTTTTGATTATCTAAGAACTTTTAGTGTCACCCTCGTACTACTAATATTTCTGTTAAGACAAATGCTTATAGTAGGAGTGGTTCAAAACAGTAGTCGAACGGTGGATTCGAACCCACGACTTTTGAGTTTCGCAATCATACCCTTAGGCTACTGTCGCTTAAACATGAGAGTATATGCACAGAAAGTTTATGAAAGAAATCACCACTATCTGAGACGATGCGGTGCTGGTAAAGTGCCGGGTTGCTAAGTGAGAAAAAGATTAATTAAAATGAGCGACGACTACTCCTTAATGGCTACGTTAAATGTATAGTACATATTTTAGTATGAAGTATTAAAAAATAACATTATTCATTCATTTGAGTTCAAAGTTCGGTAATTTTTTGAATACAATATCATGGTTCAATGACCACAATACTCGTAGACTCCATTGATTTTTTTTAAAAATTATAAATAACAAATTTAAAATAATTTTATATTGCAAATAGCCTTCAACAAGTACTAGTTTATTATAGCTTGTAAACCACAACTCAGTTTCATTTTGTAATTTGCTACATAAAATGCGATAAGCGTAACAAATTACCATGAAGTGAAGTCTTTCCTAAGTCGAATATAGTTCTTTAACTTACTTAAATTATTTGAACTTGCGTTATTTGACTAACTTATAAGTTATAAGAGAGGACGAACGGGCACGCAATCCTAACACTGAAACTGTTTAATATACAAAACTGAATATTTAGGCAATTCTATCATTTTGGTGTAATAATTATTTAGTTGGCAACATTTTCATTAAATAATATCTAAAATATATTATAGTTATATTACGTATCGTATGTATTAACAATTTGCCCGTCTTTTATCTGTGAAATTCTCCGACTAAGTAGTTTATATAGCGGAGCACATTGCATACCTTTCTACCTATATCGTAAAAATCATTTTATGTTCATATAATATATTATATTTCTTTAAAAATCTCTTTCGCATTTAATTTGGCCTCATCTTTCTATCTACGAAATTTGGTAGCACTAGCAAGCTGTGCTTATTGCATACGAGTATATAAACTATTTAGCTAGAATGACTCATAATTATCTACTATCTAGTCTAGTGTAATAATAATAATAATGTCCTTCAGACTGAATTTCGGTCACGGCGGCCAGTTTCAACGGAGACTAGCCATCGGCGCAGGACAGGATTATAGTGCCCAAGTGCATGCGCAAGCACAGGTGCACTCTCTATTCCCTCACTCTCATAATCCGATGGGACGGTAAACCGACACGACCGGAGAGAGATCGGGCGCAGGACCAACGGCTTTACATGTTTTCTGAGGCACGGGGTGACACCGCTAACTCACTGACTCCGGGCAGCTACCGAGTATTTCTTGACGGAAAAACTCAGTAATTGATTTTTTGGCCCGACCCGGGATTCGAACCCAGGACCTCATGATCAGCAGTCGCACTACTACAACCACTAGACCAACGAGGCACTGTAATAATAAGTCAACTATTAAGTAATTGTTGTATTCATTATAATGAAGGCTATTCGAAACTAGCATTATATCGAAACTAAAACTAGTATGAACCGGTGTTATTTATAACATTCAGCATGCCACGGTCACCTACAGCAAACTAAGAAGGCCATGCAACAGATGCTAAGACACATTCTGTAGTTTAAGATTTTTTCTCTTTATTTTTTTTCCGGGATGTTAGTCGAAAATCATCATACCATACGAGTTACCGACCTTGACCTGATTACTTAAATGAAACCTTACAACCTTTTACCATCCGGCTCTTTTCCCTTCAAACAATAAAACTATAATACAGTATTGAGTGCACTGGTACTTACAAATTCCCAAGGGAACCTCCCACGGACTGCTACGTAGAAAACAAACCCTTAGCTGCCCTTTTCTCCTAATTATGTCAAACACTAGGGATCGCTACAGTAGGAAATAGAATATATATCTAAGAGAAAACCAGCTTCAGCTGTATAATTTACAGCCCTATTTAGCCGATAACTTATTCGACTCAAAATTAGCCACTGCAGGTACAACTTGTAGGTGAATAACTCGAAGTTATCAAAAATTAATCGGTGTGATTGTAATTTTCCACAAAAGACGATGCTGAAGCTACTTTCATTTCATCACCGCAGCATAGAATAAATAATAGTATATACCTTGAAAATTTGTTAGTTTTTCTATTTCACATTAAGTTTTATAGATTATGAACCAAATTTTTGATATATGATTTTTGACTATATGACCTTGGATTTCATAAAAGGAAAACAAGATAACATATAATTTCCCCGATAGAAAAAAAAATTGCAAAGTATTCTATAAGTAATTAGTTCTATTTCTGCATGACACTACAATATTTTTACGAATAAGTACATGGAACTATTTTAAGGCATAGTCAATAATCATTACTACGTTCTCATAAACCAGTATTTTAATCCATAACAACGTTTTGTTAAAAAAAAATGTTGTTGGGCGCTTACTTAGTTATTGTTATTTCGGAGCGCGTGCTGTGTTCATTATCAAAGTATTTATCCTCTTAACAATTTCACTGTCCGCGAAAAATACACCATAGAAATTAATGTTAATATATGACTCACGGTACTGTGAAATGATTAACATACCCGTAGCCCTCACCACTTGTATTTATGTTTAGATGATCTATGTGAGGCTCGGTGCTTAAAAGCGAAATATTATCAGAAGAATTAGTATACGTTATGGTACATATATAAAATGCGATAAACATAATCCGAAGTCCGTCAGGCGGTCTGGGGGCGGGCTCGCTGGCGCAGCTGATCGCTTCACCCACCGACCTGGTGAAGGTGCAGATGCAAGCAGAGGGACGCAGAGTGCTGCAAGGCAAGACACCAAGGTTCACCAGCTGCAGGCAAGCTTATGCCGTACTGTACTCCGAGAGCGGGATTATGGGATTTTGGAGAGGTGAGTGATTATATATATTGTACGACCTGGTAAGACATGCAGGAAGTCGATGGATGCAGGTGGCTCGGGACCGTGCTTTGTGGCATACCTTGGGGGAGGCCTATGTTCAGCAGTAGACTTGTGAAGGGCTGTAATGATGATGATGATGTTAAAAGCTAAATATTTGCTACAAATATGTTATTTTATCTTTACTAAACCAAAGTTGTTTTTCAATTGCGGTAACATTACGTTGGTATCTACAATTAAAATAAAAACAACCATTTACTTTAAATATTTATAAAATAAATAATATAGGTCGAAACTCTTGTTAAAATATTAATAGTGTAAGAGCAAATGTGCAGCCCTTTTTCTTGTTTACGCAATTATAATCATTATCAGTATTAAAACTATTTACCTACAGCAGTAAACCGCAGTATACATTCTATATAGAGCAGTTACAGTACCGTAGTACGTCCCGGTCATAATCACATATTAGAAAAAAAGTGAAATGCGACAGACGTAATTACATTTTTTTGTCTTATAGGATAGGGTGACACAGTTCACCTGATAGTAAGTGGTTGCTGTGGACCATAGACATCTACATATCTCCTCGATTATGAATCAAAATGCAGATGCGTTGTCACCCGTGAGGACTAAGTTGGAATGCCCCGTTTCCAGTAAAAAGGGTCTCCGGTTCTCTACACTCATTATACGAAACACAGCAGCATTAAGCGACTATTTTACGCTGGTATTCTGTGAAAGCATGGTCCTTCCCCGGTCGAGCCGACCCATTCGTTCTGAAGCTATACTACTAATATAACTGCAGCACGGCTCTACCACGAATTACACCAAAATATTATTAAATATACAAACCAACAGCAACACTAATTAATATAATGTAACATACGTAGTTACATAAGGCGGAATCTCCACAGAAATCGTAATAAATATAATGTAACATAAGTAGTTACATAACGCGGAATCTCCACAGAAATCGTAATTAATATAATGTAACATACGTAGTTACATAAGGCGGAATCTCCACAGAAATCGTAATTAATATAATGTAACATACGTAGTTACATAAGGCGGAATCTCCACAGAAATCGTAATTAATATAATGTAACATACGTAGTTACATAAGGCGGAATCTCCACAGAAATCGTAATTAATATAATGTAACATCCGTAGTTACATAAGGCGGAATCTCCACAGAAATCGTAATTAATATAATGTAACATACGTAGTTACATAAAACGGAATCTCCACAGAAATCGTAATTAATATAATGTAACATACGTAGTTACATAAGGCGAAATCTCCACAGAAATCGTAATTAATATAATGTAACATACGTAGTTACATAAGGCGGAATCTCCACAGAAATCGTAATTAATATAATGTAACATACGTAGTTACATAAAACGGAATCTCCACAGAAATCGTAATTAATATAATGTAACATACGTAGTTACATAAGGCGAAATCTCCACAGAAATCGTAATTAATATAATGTAACATACGTAGTTACATAACGCGGAATCTCCACAGAAATCGTAATTAATATAATGTAACATCCGTAGTTACATAAGGCGGAATCTCCACAGAAATCGTAATTAATATAATGTAACATACGTAGTTACATAAGGCGGAATCTCCACAGAAATCGTAATTAATATAATGTAACATACGTAGTTACATAAGGCGGAATCCCCACAGAAATCGTAATTAATATAATCTAACATACGTAGTTACATAAGGTGGAATCTCCACAGAAATCGTAATTAATATAATGTAACATACGTAGTTACATAAGGCGGAATCTCCACAGAAATCGTAATTAATATAATGTAACATACGTAGTTACATAAGGCGGAATCTCCACAGAAATCGTAATTAATATAATGTAACATACGTAGTTACATAAGGCGGAATCTCCACAGAAATCGTAATTAATATAATGTAACATACGTAGTTACATAAGCCGGAATCTCCACAGAAATCGTAATATAATGTAACATACGTAGTTACATAAGGCGGAATCTCCACAGAAATCGTAATTACGATTTATGTGGTTCTTGGCTTGTATATCACAGAATAAACTAGGGCCAATGCAGATGCAAAGGTAAAACCTTTTGCTAGCATCATAAACGGAGCGGAGTAAAAGTCAAAAGTCATAACTATTTTTATTTCAACAAAAGATTCAATCAAATCGTGTGACACCGGTAAATTAGCGAATTGATTAGATACTAAAAGAAAAAGAGAAAATTCGAATTCAGATTGTTATTGTTTACAAACCTTGTCCGCGTTGAGCTACAAATATTGCCGAAAAAATTATGTAAATTGGCCTACGGGTTATGGGGGAGATAGATTTCAAAGAATCGTTTTCTTGCGCTATGAAAGCTCCGCTCGCACCGCTCCAATAATAAAACAAGAACTTGTACTAAAAGAATCACCACAACTGACAGAATCACGACACTTTCAAAGACACTAGTAGAATGACAGAAGGAATTATTGAACACGTCGTCAGCGTGAGACCTTATACAGCACAAGCGAGTGAGGGTTTTGAGATTTAGTTCACTTTATTTATCTTATTTGCTTATGCCTCACTGGTCTAGTGTTCGCAAACGAGGTTTCTGTCAAGATATTCTCAGTAACTAGAGCCCGTAGTCTGGACGTTGTGCGGTGTTTTATCCTCGTGCCTCGGAAAGCACGTAAAGCCGTTGGTCCTGCGCCAGTTCACTCTCTAGTCGTGTCGGATTATCCTCCTAGTAGATGGCTAGATTCCCTTGACTGGCCGCCGTGATCGAATGTCCTCTGTGTGTTCTGCTCTCTATCTTTGACATATATATATATATATATATATATATATATATATATATATATATATATATTGTCACTATCAACATAAAATTGAACTCTATAATAGAGATAGGCCGAATATTCGGCTAAATCACCGAACATTCGTTAAAGTACTCAAGGAATCCACTGTATTGAAATGTACGAATGGAGTAATGTTATGTCTTTTATAAGTTTACTGTTGAAAGTATATTTTATTTATGGGTTAAATCTACTTGTATAACGTTATGTTTTTGAGGCACTGTAGATTTATTTCCAATTATATCAAATAGAAAGTTTGATAAAATGTTTTTGGAAAGAAACAAAGGAATATTACATTACATTAGTACATTTCACTTTACTTTGGTCGTCAGTTTCTCTAATAGAAGTCCAAATAGTAGATCTCCTGCCACTCATTTTTACCATATAATTATCAATTTTTACTAATAATAACAAAACGAAATACTTTTTCTCACTAAAATAGTCAAAATATAAACATGTGCCGGCAATTTGCTCAGTACTAGATGATGCAGTAACATGTCTGGCGTGGCGGAGGAGCGAGGGCACAGGGTCCGGCGCTAATCCCGCGCGCTTTACAGTAACAAGTTTCGACATAAATTGGTTAGGTACCGAGGTGATCCTGCCGAATAATTTTCGGCCGAATATTCGGTTCGGTGAAAATTTTACCAAACTTTCGGCCGGAATATTTGTATTCGGTGATATCCATATTCGGCCCATCTCTACTCTATAAACGAAATTGGATTATTTATGTGTCCCAGGTGCAATACCGAACGTGCAGCGAGCAGCGTTGGTGAACATGGGCGACCTGGCCGCGTACGACTACAGCAAGCAGTTTCTCATGCGCGAGCTGGGCATGGCCGACACGACGGCGGTTCACGTGGTGGCAGCGTTCACCGCAGGCTTCGTGGCTGCCGTCTTGGGCACGCCCGCCGATGTGCTCAAGACGCGTCTTATGAACCAGCCCGTTGGTGCGGACGGAAGGTATGACTCGAAATTTCTATGATCTGCTAATGTACCAATGTTACACGAAAAATAGGTATATGCAAAGATATTGAATAACATGTAAAATTGCATTTATCATTTATCATCATACATAATATTTAGTCTTTATCAGTTCGAATTCCAAGCAGACTAACAAGATAAGCTAAATAAAACATACTTTTAAAATTATACAAGTAGATTTTATATGCGGTAGAGCCACTGCAGCTATATTATGGTTGTAGCCTGAATGGGTCGGCGCGACAGTGGTAGGACCACGACCTCACAAAATACCAGCGTAAAATAGCAACGTAATACTGCTTTGCTTCGTATGGTGAGTGTAGAAAACCGGAGACCCTTTTTACTGGAGAAAGGAGACATTCCATCTTAGTCCTCAGGGGTGATAACTGATAACGCATCTGCATTTTGATTCTTAATCGATTAATCGAGGATATGTAGAAGCATATGGGCCACAGCACCCACTTGCCGTCAGGTTGACTGTGTGCTCGTTTGTCATCGTAACTCTATATAAACAAAAAATATAGTATGTTGGATGCAAATGCGATTTCGAATGATGGAATTATTTAAACCTATCCAACTGCAGAGTTGTTAAACAGAGTTAACGTTATATCCCCTAAACTACCGTTGCATTGGAAGTTATTTAAAGAATTATGGAAAGGATACAGTGCCGGTTTAGCTCTAGCAGAACCGTGGCCGAGATTGCTATTTGCATGCCCTTATCTGTTATTCATGTCCATGCCAAAAATACATTTGTGAATAACATTACATAAAAATAACCAAAAGTATAATTTCAATAAAATCTATAAGAAAATTAAACATCTGTACAAATGCAACCATTTGTCTTATAATTATAGGGTCCCTGACTCCCTGATTTCGTCTTATATGTCAGTTTGTAAGTCACAGACAATTTCTTCGGAGAATCGTTGTTTGGGACTAATAATCTAGTGAAGTTCAATAAAACTGTTTATTACAACGGCTTTCACGACTGAGAAATAATAAAAATACAATCTTACTGCTACAGAACAAAAGTAAAAAATTGGAAGTATTTAATTATCCATCTCACGTCAGGGGACTTTGATATAGGTCCCACAGCTGGGCAAAGTCCCCTCATATTTCTGAGAGGGTTTTTAGGGCTAGGAATTATCGGGCTGCCCCAAAGTGGGCTTCCTTACGATGTTTTCCTTTTTCGCCGAAAACCAGCACATAAATTGCAATTATTACTGATGCCGGCGTGGCTCGGACCCAGGTTTCTTGAGCAATGTGAAATTTACATCGAGCGCTAAGCCCCTGAGCTACCATGATTCATTTAGAAACGAATACGCCAGGCTGCATAATATACCGAATAGGGTTGCCAGATGGTCGGGATCGTCTGTATTCCCCCGTCATTTTAAATGATTTCCTGGAAAACTCAACATCTCCAGAAAAACTGCTTCTCGGAAAGTTAACGTATGGTCTTTGATTTAATAAAAGCTGAGTTAGTAATTAGACTGAATTTTGAAAGTAAATTGTTTGAATTTTAAATATTTTCTAAATACTACCAAAGGATCCAAATTAATGGACTCTAGTAAAGTCCAATGTCAAATACATGTTACAACCTAAAAATTAAGTGTATTTATATTAATTTCGTTTAAAGTACTTTTTGTAGCTTCTTAATTTGAAAAAAAAAAACTTTTTATTTTTAATATTTATATCTCCCGACAACAACCCCAAAATCCCGACATTTTCAAAACTTGTTCAGATATTTTGGTCTTCCGATCTGACAAACCTAGTACTGAAATAGCTATACTTATAGTTATAACACCTATAAAAAAGCATCTTAAATTACAGCTATTAGCGATAAGCGCATAAAATACAGTATCGACTAGTATATACCTCCTTCCTATTAGAACATTAACGACCATTACAATAAATGGAAAATCGATTAGTACATGTGGCGTAACGTCGATGTTTTGATGCATTATTTGTTAGGCTACGATACGAGTCATAAGTACGTAGTATCTACTATTATTTATTCAGTGTAAAGTAGGTCGAGGTCAAAAAACCAGGTCAAAGTTGTAAGTACTTTGCGCAGGCTTTAGGATTATCCTTTTCCTTTCGTTTTTTTCTAATACTGCTGAACATAGGCCTCCCCCAAGTAATGCCACAAAGCACGGTCCTGAGCCACCTGCATCCATCGACTTCCTGCATGTCTTACCAGGGCGTCACTCCATCTAGTGGGGGGTCGCCCTACACTACGCCTACCGGTACGAGGCTGCCACTCGAGAACCTTTCTTCCCCATCGGTTATCGGTTCTTCGAGCTATATGGCCGGCCCATTGCCACTTCAGCTTACTAATCCGTTGGGCTATGTCGTACACTCTGGTTTTACTACGGATATCCTCATTTCTGAGTCTATCACGCAGATAAACTCCGAGCATAGCCCTCTCCATAGCTCGGTGAGCGACCTTGAGCGTCCTCATACGGCCAACGGTGAAGGACCACGTCTCAGATCCGTAAGTCATCACTGGCAACACGCACTGGTTATAACACTTTAGTTTTCAGAGATTGAGGTATACCTGACGAGAAGATGTGTCGTAATTTCCCGAACGCTGCCCAGCCGAGTTGAATCCGTCGATTGACCTTTCGGTCGAAGTTGGACTTACCTAGTCGGACAATTTGTCCCAGGTAAACGTACTCGTCAACAACTTCGAGCATAGTGCTCCCATGGCATGTGTGACATGGACATTAAACATGGTCTTTGTTTTGTCCATGTTCAACTTAAGACCTATCCGTTGGGAGACACCATTGAGGTCATTGAGCATAGTGCTAAGGTCCTTCAGCGATTCTGCCATAAGGACTATATCGTCGGCAAATCGAAGGTGAGTGATGTACTCGCCATTGATGTTAATACCGTATCCTTTCCAGTCCAGTAGCTAGAAAACGTCTTCCAACGCAGCGGTGAAGAGTATCGGGGATATAACGTCACCCTGTCTGACACCTCTCTGCAGTTGGATAGGTTTCGTACTCTGGTTCTGTACTCGGATAGCCATCGTAGCCCTACTGTACAAACACTTCAGCACTTCAATATACCGACAGTCAACTAGGCACCGCAGAAGAGACTGTAGCACCGCCCAAATTTCGACGGAATCAAAGGCTTTCTCATAGTCCACATACGCCAGGCAAAGTGGCAGATTGTACTCTTCGGACTTATGTACAATTTGCCGAAGGGTATGTATGTGGTCTATGGTACTGAAGCCTTTTCGGAAACCGGCTTGTTCGGGAGGCTGGAAGTCGTTGAGTCTGCGTGCGAGACGATTCGTAGTGACTCTGGAAAACAGCACGTAGACGCGGCTCAGAAGGGAAATCGGTCTGTAGTTCTTCAAGAGAGCGTTGTCGCCTTTCTTAAAGAACAAGACCACTGCGCTTCTGCTCCACGCCTCTGGAGTAGTCCCATCATGGAGGACGGAATTGAAGAGCTTCTGAAGGACTTCAAGTACCGGTGTTCCACCCGCTTTCAGAAGCTCCGCTGTAATTCCATCCTCGCCCGGGGCCTTGCCGTTTTTAAGGTGGTGGAGAGCCATTCTAATCTCGCTCAGACTGACGTCCGGGATATCATCGGAATAGTATCGGATAAGACTTGCTCTTGGATCGTTACTCACACTTGCGTGTGGCTCCAACGATGATGAGTACAGCTGCCCATAGAACCTCTCAATCTCACTCAGAATCTCAGGTGTCCCGGAAACGATGTTGCCACACTCAGTCTTCAGCCTTGACAGTTGGCTCTTTCTGGCAGACAGATCTCTGGCAAAGTCTTTGGAGCCCTGGTTCCGCTCGATCGCTTCTTTAATACGAGCAGTATTAAAGTTGCGTAAGTCTCGCCGCATGCATTTGGAGGCAGGTCTGTTCAGTTGCCTGTATGCTGTCAAATCTGTTGACGATTGCAGCCTCATCTCCCGTCTAACAGCCATGAGATTAAGAGTGTGATCGGAGAGTTTTTGTGTTCTTTTGCGGCGGGTCTTGCAGAACTTAGCTCCGACCGCATGGACAGTTTCCACGAGTTTGTCATTCATATCGTCCACTGCATTGCAATCTTCTAGGCACTGAAAGCGGTTTTGTAACTCGAGCTGAAAGGTTTCGGGATTCTGGATTAGAGCACGAGGGGGACGGAGCGTTGACTTCATTAGACGAAACCTCTCCAACTTAACATTTAGGTTCAGTGTGCCTCTAACCATTCGGTGATCGCTGCCAGTTTTCACCCTTGCGATCACTGAGACATCCCTGATCAGTTGGCGTCTGGTCGTCATAATGAAGTCAATCTCATTTTTTGTCGAACCGTCGGGGCTCGACCAGGTCCACTTCCTGTGGGGCCGCTTCTGGAAGAAAGAGTTCATCATAAAGAGTCCCTCTTTCTCCGTAAAGTCGGCCAGCTGCTGGCCTCTTCGGTTCCGTTGCCCTACTCCAAATTTGCCCACCCTCAGCTCACCGCTTTCTCTTGTGCCTAGTTTTGCGTTGAAGTCTCCCATCAACACCGTGTAGTGGGTTTTGGAGGAATGCATGGCTCCGGAAATATCCTCATACATTTCCTCCACCTCCTCATCGGGATGTGCCGAGGTTGGTGCGTAAACCTGTATGACCTTCAGCGAATACCGTTGGGTGATTCTGAGCATCAGGTACGCGACCCTCGTCGACACACTCTCAATCTTTACAACGTTGTTGACGAGAGACTTGTGGACGATAAATCCGACACCTCCTTGGGACAGATGGTCGCCCTCCCGGTGGTAGAACAAGTTGCCGGACTCGAGGATTGCCGTATCCTCCCCCTCTCTTCGGACCTCGGATAATCAAATAATATGCCAGCGCAACAAGAAAATCCTAGTGTGGGGCTGACGTTTTATTCAACAAATAGCACATTAACTTGGCTTAACAAACAACGTGTACCAAAAATTCGTAGTATTCGTTGCTTCTTGATAACTCCTATAAATATAATATTGAGAACAAAAGACTCCATGTAACTGTAATTTAAAATACTATTATGTATTAATATTTTTTGTGCGCCCTGTAGCCCTGTACTGGCGGCCTAAGAAGAGTCCACTAACTCCATATCATCCCATGAGTGCGCAAAAAGCGACATAGAAAATAAAGGAGCAAATCAGCAGTAGCATTTATCCGATAACAACTTAAAATAATTTAAAAAAATCCACTTTTCTTGTTTGATAACCTGTTTTTTATTTTCAGAGGAACATTATATCGTGGAATGATCGACTGCCTACAACAATCGGTGAAGAATGAAGGTATTTTGTCGCTTTACAAAGGCTTCCTGCCGCTCTGGATGAGATTAGGTCCGTGGGCGTTAATAAATTGGGTTGCGTTCGAAAACATCATGCTTGCTATAGGTGGACACACTTTTTAAAAAGGAATAGTTTTTATCTGTGGTTTTTACTATTCAAATGATAATAATAACGGTACTAAATGTGAAATTTTCTTAACGATAATAGTTTGAAATGAATTTGGGTAGTCTTTATTAAATTTAAAAAAAAAACTAGTAAAGCGAATTGCTGCGACTGCATTTCCATTAAATGTTGAAACCAAAGATTAAATAAAAAAATTTGAGTAAATAACTGATCAATAACAAATTGAAAATATTGAAATGAATTTTTTTTGTTTTGCATAATGTATATATAGGTTTAAAAAGTATGTCATGGGTAGCGTCAAATCATAAACGCCTGGCCTTTTATACATTAATAAACAACATGAATGCATCAATGAATAATACCCGCAAAATAGTATTCTACACTATCAAAATCCACTGCTGTACGTAACCTCCCCATTGATTGTCTTATGGGGATACTTGCAGTGGTAGTTGCCATAATTGACAGACGGTTTAGAAACCGCAGTTTCATATTTTCTGCCCATGTCCTGGTTTGCTCCATATCGCACGACGATGACACGGCCAATTATATAATATAAACCCACAATAATAATAATGGTAGCATATTATATGTTATGTATATTATATGTTAAGTTTACATAATTGTTAATTCTAAAAGACAAAATTTATTATATTTAGGTAACTACGCAACATATAGTTAAAATGAAAATCTATTTTGTGTATTTCTTATATTTTTTCTGACAATTAAATTTTTTTAATGTTTATATTATGCACTATTGTTTTATTTTATTTAATAATATTTTTTTAAAACGTCAACGAAAACGTTTTCACAAATATATAAATATAATACTCTAGGTAGGATTATAATACGCTTTTTTATTAGTGTCCGCAGAAGGGACCAAGTTTGATTTAAAGCATATTAATAATCATCATAATATATAATAATCACATTGTGTATTATATTAATGTAATATAAGTATAATAAAAATATTTAAGTATAAATATCATATACCATGCTTCTTTTTTCATTTATGAAGTTTATCTTGATTAGAGGTAGTACTTGCGTTATAACGCACAAATTTAAATTTGCTAAAAGCACATAATATTTACTTCCATAAGATATAATTTAACGACTATAAACTTTATAAGCTTTCATTCATTACATCAATTTTACATGATATAAAAATACGTAATTTATTTGTAAGCATAAAATTGTTATATTATTGAAATATTTATTATCGACTGTTTATGATGTTAATTATGTAGATGAATAAATTATTCAACTGTTTCGGGCATTTTATTTATAAACCGCATTAGACTACGTATATGGTTAATTACTTATTTTGTAGCTTTAGCGCTGTATGAGGTAGTGATTAGTAACGAATTAGCGTGTAGCGTGTACTGTGTACTGATAAAAACGGAATTCAACATTACTTTAATGATATTGTAATTTGTAATAAACACAAAAATACTTTAAAATAACAAAACTAAAAAAATACAGTATGTTACATTTATTTATATATTATTATTATTGATCGAGTTTATAGTTCGTTTTTTTTATAGGATAGGGTGACAAACGAGCACACAGTCCACCTGATGGTAAGCGGTTGCTGTGGACCCATAGACATCTACATCTATCCTAGATTACGAATCAAAATGCAGATGCGTTGTCATCCGTGAGGACTAAGATGGAATGCCTCGTTTCCAGTAAGAAGGGCTTCCGGTTCTGTACACTCACCATACGAAACACAGCAGCATTGAGCTACTATTTCACGCTGGTATTCTGTGAGAGCGTGGTCCTACCCCGGTCGAGCCGACCCGTTCGTGCTACAACTATACTTCTAATATAACTGCAACATGGCTCTATCACGTACAAAAACAAAGTGATAGTGAATGGTTACTGCAAGTCATGTATACCTGCAATGAAACTTAAAAGTGATTGACTTTATTATAGATGGTTTGTATATAACCTTGGACTTAGACCGTTCAACACAATTGAATTTGAACCCAATTGGGTTGAATGGTCTAAAACACCAACCGAAGATTCGGCTTGGGCTTCAGTCACCTTTGGCTACACACATTTGGTGTTCAACAAAAACAAAACCGAAACTTTGATCGAAACCGAGATTTTGATTAAACAGTTAAAACAATATAATCTTTCCTATGATATCAACGTATCGCACGGTCTCGCGCTTTCCAAGAAGTGACTACAATTCAGGCAGGTAAATAGAAACCACAGTGTGTATTTATTTTCTACGTCGTGTTTATTATATGTTAACATTTTTCTTTAATTTGGCAATCTTGAAAAACCTAGAGAAAACTTTATCCAATAACCAAACTTGTTTCTATTCACTCCGCGATTTCTATTAATTGCATTTTACGTTACATTACATATTTTATACCATGTAGCGACGGTGTATGAGACCACTAAAGGTGGGCTTACACGGGCAAATAAAATTGCTCAATTCCAGTCAATACTCGTCAACTATGACGTCACGACTGCTTCAAGCAATTCACGGCAACGGCAACAAGCTACAATACTGCGCAATACAATATTGAGCGATATGGCGCAACTTCATCAACTAGGCAATACTGTCCTACACGAGCATTTCAGTATTCGCTCGCTATGGACGACATTGTTCTTGCTGAGGCGGCTTGTAGCGCTTTTTTTATTATTAATCAAAAACAAAAAAAGAAAGAAAAAAGTTTTTGGCAAAGAGGCCGCAATTTTCATTGTGTAAAGAATTAGATGATATATTATTCAAAAACTTTACTAGAATGTCACGAACAGACTTTGAATTACTTTTGAATAAATAAAATTTGAAATAATTTTGCGGCTTGCAGTTTTGCTCCCCGCGGCAGCAAGACGGCAAGCCGCAAAACAAACAAGTGCCAATGAGATATATACAAAAATTGCTAGGAATTTCCAAGCCCATTGGATATTCGTCAATTCGTATCTGCGACATTGAGCGATATGAAATATCTGGAGCAATTAGAAGCAATATCGCCGAAATAATTGCCGCAATTTACTCCATTGCTTTGAAATTGCTCCATTAATTGCTCCAGATCTGTCCATTCGTGTCGCCGAGCAATTATTGCCCTCGTCTAAGTGCACCTTAAGTAAACCAAATCTAAGAAATACCTTTTGACCGCTGTCAGACTTATTGCACCAAGCATGCCAATCAAAAAATGGGAACGTACAATATTCGATTCTTGAAAAAATCGATATCGATTATTTAGAGTTGATAATAATTTGCAGTTTGGTTTGAAAAATACCAGAATAAAATAAAAACAGATAATTTAAAATACAAGATTTGTCAGTTTCTTTGTATTTGTTGTTACTTCTTATTTCAAGAGGCACAGTTATAAAAATTTGAGATTGAAACTAGATTAAAAAAAAATTTATATCTTTGTAATGAGAGATGCTTTGTTTATATTTTATTTGTTTTCATGAGTCAAATTAATGTCTCTTTCAAAGCTATCCATAATAATTTGTTTTGTTTTTCTACCACTTTTCCTAATCATCTTTTGTAATGTGGGCATATGCTTCAACGAATATAGAAGAAAAGTCCAAAAAGTTAAAGCCGAGTCACAAAATAAGAACACATACACAAAATCACAAAATTACGCACAGCAAGCTCTCGAAACAGAAACTTTTTTATTCAACAGAGATTATGAATAATACTTATTGAAAGTCACTTTTTTCATTTACCACTGGTTCGCAAAAAACCCCTCTCCTGGGAAGAACCGGCAAGAAACCCAACGAGACTAGTTTAAAAAATTATAGCTTACAATCATGCGTGTTACAATTTACAACACAAAACAAATTAGAAATAGCTTGGTAGCGATCACCTTTCCCAGGGGTTATTATCATCCATAAATTCCTTAATATTAAAATAACCCTTTTTATACAAACTTAGTTTAATAAAGTTTTTGAACTTTTTGTACTTACGTCAAATTTTGTATATTTTCTGGGATTTTGTATAAGCGTATACATCGCCCCAAGAATGAATTACTATGTGGAGTTGAGTAACTGGTACTGAAATGGCGGGATATTGAAATTATGTAGTGGTTATCTTAGCACGGCCTTGTCTATGAGTTTTATTCATTATTCACGTAATTTTGAAAATAAAAATTAAAATAAACAAATAATACATTAAAAAATTAATGATTCGATTACTTTAATATTTTGCCGATTATTCGCATAACAATAAATTTTAATCATCCAAACACTACGGTAATATACATGGCGACATATTATTGAAACGACGTCATTGTAAAAAAATTAATACTGGTTATTTTTAAATATTTTTCATTGTTTGAAAAATCAAATTTAAATTAGTGATGAAACACACGAGATAATGAAATGTAGATAACTTAATATTAATATATAATTCTTCGGATTTGCGTAAAAGGTTATTTTAAATTGTGTGAGTACGCTTGTGCAAAGCTATTGTGGAATGATTAATGTGAAACGTCAAAACGTATTTCTTAGATTTGGTTGACTATGGTCTATATCATTTCGCAGGTGTCTGACTGAATCAATATAAACAAATAGTATACAGATTCGGTAGGTTACTAAGTAATTATTATGGCTGCCTAGTGTCTAGTGGTGGTAAATGCTGCAGCTGATCATGGGGTACCAGATTCGAATCGGTCGGACCACAATTAATTAGTTTTATGTCGAGAAATTCTTAGTAGCAATTCGGAGTAAAAAAGTTGGGGATGTTTCATAAACGTGCCTCGGAAGGCACGTTTAAAGCCGCTGGTCCTGTGCCTTATCTTTATCCAATCGTGTTGGTTTACCGTCCCATCGGATTACGAGAGCAAGGGAATAAAGTGCACCTGTGCTTGCGCATACACTCGGGCACTATAATCCTGTCCTGCACTTCTTCGCACTAGCGAAGCGGTAGCCATCTCTGACTGCCGCCTTGACTGAAAATCGGTCCGCAGGACGAAATTTTTATTTTGGTAATGGTTTCAGACAACCCATCAAGGGTATAGACGACAGTAAAAGAATTGACAAGGGAATCGTAGCGTTAATGATCTTACATTTTAACACACGAGGTAGAGCCACGCTGCAGCTATATTATGGTTGCAGCACGAATGGGTCGGCTCGACCGGGGAAGGACCACGCTCTCACAGAATACCAGCGTGAAGTAGGAGCTTAAGGCTGCTGTGTTCGTATGGTGAGTGTAGAGATCCGGAGACCCTTTTTTACTGGAAACGAAGCATTCCATCTTAGTCCTCACGGGTGACAACGCATGTGCGTTTTGATTCTTAATCGATGATAAATGTAGATGTCTATGGGCCACAACTTCCACTTACCCTCAGGTGGACTGTGTGCTCGTTTGTCACCCTAAAAAATCAAAAGGTTAATAAAATAATAATGACAAATCGTAAGAGTAACAAATCAAATAAAACACACGAGTACAATATTAAATTTATTAGTAAAAAATATTATACATCTTCCAGAATATTGGAGAATCATAACTTAATTATTTAAATATTTGATTATTATAGATTATAGCACTTCCAATTTCTTATAAACTTGCCTTTATACGCTTACTTGTCACAACAGCGCGAAGCACAATACAAAGACAACCTCGACGTACACTCGGTGGAACCAACATCCGCCGAGACTCGATCCACAATACACATACTGGTGTTCTCGAACCTACTCTAGCAGTTTAAATGCTTGGTGATAGGATGCGATGAAATAAAACTTACAGGGGGAGACTTACAGCATGTACATTAGTTAACATTTAGAATAGGATTAAAATTGTCACATGCATTTATGTTTCTATAAATATAGTAATTTTGGGTACATTACCATAACAAAAATAAATATCTACATTGGATCAACGAGAACTCAAATTATTAATTTCAAATTCTTCGGCTACAATGTTATACACTAACTAAGTACAATGGCACCAGAGTACCATAATGTCGAATTTCACGTCGAAATCAAAATGTTATTACATTAATAGTTGCCGCAATAACTACGTTGTCGTCTTAATTTTAAAATCGTATCATACGTTAGAGAATTGAAAAGTTTCTTAAAATTTTAATTTTCGCCTTATTATTTTGGTGAAATGTTAAAACAGGTAACAAAACCAAATTATTACATCAAAAGCGATAAAAAGCGTTTTCACTTTGTTGTAAATATTGTTCTAAAACTTCCTCGTTGTACATCCATTCTGTAAAAACATCGCTAGTACAAAGTCAGCCTGATCAATAATAATATTAATAAAAAATATACGGCCTTTACATATTGTGCGTAACACAAACCAACGTTTGCCTAAATCTAAGGAGAGCTAAACTTTTGGGAGGGACACTATTCTTCATATCGGTACCCTACGTGTATATGGTACCAGATTATATTTTATATACCAATCGTATGTAAAATAAAATAAATGAAACAAACTTAGGCTATTACTTAACTAATATGTAAATGGTAAATATAAAGGAAATGAGCATTATACACTAATATGTTGATAAATAACAGCCGTGTGTTCAAAATTAAAAAAAATCACATCAACGTAAAATCATCGGGACAGTTCAGAGGTGTGTTTACAACTGAATTGATCCCATTTTTATGTTTAAAAAAAACACAGAACAATATTCCTCGTATAATCTACAAATAATTCTGGCACGTAACGAAATTAACCACTATCCAGTGAACTGGCGCGCAACATTTGAAAATGAGAAATATTCAATAAATTCGTCAATCGTCACAGAGTAATGAAAAGCGACGGCGCGAATGAAAATTTTGTACTCCATGTAATTATTTATCGTCGCAAAAATCAGCTTTACCACGCGCGTCATACGAGTCAATATGGCATGATATGCTCGCGCGAATCAAAACGATTTGCTTAAAATTATCCATATAATCAAATAGCTGTAGAACAAAAAGCACCATAAAATACGTCAAAAACATTACATATAAAATCAGACTCCACGCTCGTTCAAACCTTAATGATGACGCTCTGAAGAATGTTTGGACTTATTATTTATAATGTACGATTCACATCATGGTGCGAGATAAATTGAGAACATAGGCTAAAGGTGCGTACAATATAAGTCCGTCGTTTATTTTGAATTGAAATAGTAAAACAAAGTCAATTTTCCCAGAAGCGTATTGTCACTATCTGACATTTGGTCAAACATACTTAATCCCAAATATATCTCTTTGTGTTTGAGCAAACATCTATCAGAACTATTTCATACAATAATCAATATTCCTTTACGTTAAAAACCTGATATGTTCAAATTAACGCTTTCTATTTGTCTGTATTAAGTATACATAATAAACGTACTGCTATTTATGATTATTTAAAAATTAATTTACTATCAAACGCGCTTAAATTCTCCGTCAGTTATGAGTCGTACATTATACATGAGACTGTGTCACAGAGGCATGCCTATGGAAAGTGGGAATGATTGGTCATAGTTTGTAAGACATAACATTTCCTCTAGAAGCGACGACACAAAAATATTTTGATGGCATCAAGGTGCAAGTCGAGACAGGTTGAAAAGTAAGATAAAGATGGCGGCACACAACACAATTCAGCGGCGGTAGAGAGGCAAGATGTGACGCGCTGCCACTATGAATGGTACGCCGTCACGTACGAGGCCGGGAATAAGCCGCGGCGGTGCGCGATCTCGCCCTGGAACACAATTTTATTTATAATTTTATATATATTACAATTTTACACGTGGTAAAGCCATGCTGCAGTTATATTAGTAGCATAGTTGTAGCACGAATGAGTCGGCTCGACCGGGGAAGGACCACGCCCTCACAGAATACCAGCGTAAAATAGTAGCTTAATGCTGCTGTGTTTCGTATGGTGAGTGTAGAGATCCGGAGACCCTTTTTACTGGAGACGAGGCATTCATCTTAGTCCTCAGGGGTGACAACGTATCTGCATTTTGATTTGTACGAGGACAGAGCGTTGGGCACAGCAACCACTTACCATTAGGTGGACTGTGTGCTCGTTTGTCACCCTATCCTATAAAAAAATGGACATCGGTAATATCTCAATAAAAATACAATTTAGATTTTAAGCAGTTTCAAGCGACAGTAGTCTAATGGCAGGGTGCGGGCCGCGAATTCAAAACCAACTCCTAACACAAGCATTTTAAGCTAACCAGGAGTCGTTATAGGGAAAATTAGAAGAAAAAAAAAACAAGATAGATATCTTGAATTTTAAAATTATTTTATCGAGTTTAGCGCGCTGCTCCAACGCTGTCGGCGGACTTATTCGGTCGGCGGAATTATAAGTAAAAAGTAAAGTTGCGGTCTATAGGACATGTAACAAAAACCCGGTGGATCCCGTTAAGTGAGTTATCAGAATCAGTTATTCAAGCGTATAGAAATATTAAAAAAAAAAACACATTAAAAATATTTTTATGAAAAAAATTTTTGCAAATTGTATGTGGTTTTATTATCGCTGCATTGGCCGAGGAGTAAGAGGATTGTCAAAGACCCCGCAGTACCGATACTCGTGTGAGTTAGAGGAAATAAAACCACATAAAATTTGCTAATATTTTTTAAATTAAATAAAAAAAAATTATGGTTGAGTTTACTAAAAAAAAAATATTTCTATACGCTTGAATACTGATTCTGATAACGCACTTTACGGGAACCACAGGGTTTTTGTTACATGTATTATATCCGTCTCATTCTGAAAGGTTTTTAAAATGAGTAAATGCGTGTTGCCGGACTGCCGAAATATTTTTTTAATAAATTTCTCAGACATCACGACATTTTAATTCTATTAGTTTATTCCTCAGACAAGCGGATTTTCTCAAGATCCTTTACTTCCGAGCACGTGATAATTCATCACTTAAATTGCTATTAACAATTTTAATTCGTGCCAGCTGAGAGTCTGTCTCACGTGTCCGCCAACACACATTGGGACGTATATAGGCTGTAACTTTGGTAAAACTGTAACCTTTACCACTGCTCGCATTTACAGCATTTACAGCAACGACGATTTATCCAATGTCTGTTATCCATGTTCAACATATTATACTAATATATTATATGTCCAATATACCACTATATACTATATTGGACAAATATAACATAGTATTCTATATATCCAATATAGTATCTATTGGTCCAAGAGCTAGTGAACCCTCCGAGTAACGGTCTTCATGTAAGGTTGAAAATTTGTACACTTAGCATTTATAGCATGCTAAGGGTAATAGTCATGACCTGGCAAGCGTCAGCTCTGCACGTCATCAGCCCCTTTATTTTTTAAATTGTAAAATAAATAGAGTATATAAACCTGTTTCTGTAAGCTTAAAAATTTAATAGGCTATAGTTTTTTTATTGTAAATCTTGAAAAAAAATTGACAGGCGATTGCAATGAGCAAAAGTATGTGACAGGTGAATTGAAAGGAGCATAGTTGATGAGGTAAAAAATAAACTTTCTCCTGTATAGTTGAAATTTGGATATGTTTTTGAGTAAACATATTAAAATATATACGTAAAATAACAGGCGGTTTTAAATAGCATAAGACCTTGACAGGCGAGGGGAAAGCTGCTAAGGGTGTGCGCGTAAGAGGTGTTACGTGAACGCCTATGGCGCTAGTTAGACCGTTTATCTAATAGGAAGGGACGTATACCTGCTCTCGATCAACAAACCCCTGAAAATAACTAAAAACTTAATTGATGGTCATTACGATTTCAATGGGTTTGAAGGGAATACGGTTCCTTCTTCGATATATGATATACTTTTACGAGAGCCTACTAATACTGCCGAAACACAATCAATTTGAAACTGAGGAATATACATTTCAGTTAACATACAATTATTTTATTCAATTTGATTTAATATACAGTCCTATGTCTATGAGCTTGATATTCAATTTTTAATGACCTTATTGATTTATTAAAATATTTTTTTTTCTATTTTTTTTGAAGAGGAAAACATTATCGAAGAGTCAAATGATGATGAAACCAGTAGTAATGAAGTGTGGGATAATGATGAAGAAAATTAATGTAAAAACTAGTGTAGATTATATTAAAACCAATAAAATGTATTGTATTTATCATTTTTGTTTATTTTATATATTTATTTTATATCACTCGCACTATATGCGTTCACGTAACACCTCTTACGCGCAAACCCTTAGCAGCTTTCCCCTCGCCTGTCAAGGTCTTATGCTATTCAAAACCGCCTGTCATTTTACGTATATATTTTAATATGTTTACTCAAAAACATATCCAAATTTCAACTATACAGGAGAAAGTTTATTTTTTACCTCATCAACTATGCTCCTTTCAATTCACCTGTCACATACTTTTGCTCATTGCAATCGCCTGTCAATTTTTTTTTCAAGATTTACAATAAAAAAACTATAGCCTATTAAATTTTTAAGCTTACAGAAACAGGTTTATATACTCTATTTATTTTACAATTTAAAAAATAAAGGGGCTGATGACGTGCAGGGCTGACACTTGCCAGGTCATGACTATTGCCCTTAGCATGCTATAAATGCTAAGTGTACAAATTTCCAACCTTACAGGAAGACCGTTACTCGGAGGGTTCACTAGCTCTCCAGCTATATTATATGTGACAAAAATACAATTCAAATTATGCATACCTGCCACCAGTGCTGGTCGGAGCGGTCGGTTACGGTGATGACATCGCCGCGCCTGAACTCGAGCTCGCCGGCCTCTTGCGGAGTGAAGTCGTACAGCGCCTGGACCAACATCTGTAAACATGGAATACGGTCGATCATTTATATCGCTTAGACTACACACATTTTTTTTGCAATTCATAAATTACACGCTAGCAAAAGTCCACTGGTGAACATAGCCTTCCCACATAGGCTCTTCGGACAGGAGTAATTCCAGCTACAGAAATTCACCATCGCACATCGCGATACCTACCATCTGGATTTTTCCTTTATAGGAGAGGGTGACAAACGAGCACACAGTCCACTTGATAGTAAGTGGTTGCTGTGGCCCATAGACATCTTCATCTATCTTCGATTACGATTCAAAATGCAGATGCGTTGTCACCCATGAGGACTAAGATGGAATGCCTCGATTCCAGTAAAAAAGCGTCTCCAGTTCTCTACCCTCACCATACGAAACACAGCAGCATTAAGCTACTATTTCACGCTGGTATTCTGTGAGAGCGTGGTCCTGCCCCGGACGAGCCGACCCATTCGTGCTATAACTACATTACTAGTATAACTGCAGCATGGCTCTACCACGTACAAAATGACTGGCGGTCCACCACTGTGGGAATTAAAAGAAGCTTTATTTCTCGCACAACTTCCTTGTGGAATCGACTACCACCAGAGATTTTTCCGGACCGATACGACTTAGGGACCTTCAAGAAAAGAGCCTACTCCTTTTTAAAAGGCCGGCAACGCATCTGCAATTCCCCTGGTGTTGCAGTTGCTCATGGGCGGCGGGAGTCACTTACCACCAGGTAAGCCGTATTACTCGTTTGCACCCTCTCCTATAAAAAAATAGTCTTATAAAGGGGATATTTGTCATAGATTCCACGCATGGTTGGGGGGTTGGCAAACCGCTTTGGCAAAATGTAAACCGGACCTAAGTCTGAAAGTGAGAACTAAGAAGTGCGAGTGGCAAATGAGAAATGGCAAGCAAGAAGTGACAAGTGCGTATTTTATTTCCATTTATCACTTATCACTGCCTGTTTACCCGCACTAAGCACTTGTCATTTGTCAGTTGCATTTGCCACTCGCACTTGTCACTTCTCAAAATGTAAACCGAGCCTAAGTCCGAAAGTGAGAACTAACAAGTGCGAGTGGCAAATGAGAAATGGCAAGCAAGAAGTGACAAGTGCGTATTTTATTCCCATTTATCACTTATCACTGCCTGTTCACCCGCACTAAGCACTTGTCATTTGTCAGTTGCATTTGCCACTCGCACTTGTCACTTCTCAAAATGTAAACCGAGCCTAAGTCCGAAAGTGAGAACTAACAAGTGCGAGTGGCAAATGAGAAATGGCAAGCAAGAAGTGACAAGTGCGTATTTTATTCCCATTTATCACTTATCACTGCCTGTTCACCCGCACTAAGCACTTGTCATTTGTCAGTTGCATTTGCCACTCGCACTTGTCACTTCTCAAAATGTAAACCGAGCCTAAGTCTGAAAGTGAGAACTAACAAGTGCGAGTGGCAAATGAGAAATGGCAAGCAAGAAGTGACAAGTGCGTATTTTATTCCCATTTATCACTTATCACTGCCTGTTCACCCGCACTAAGCACTTGTCATTTGTCAGTTGCATTTGCCACTCGCACTTGTCACTTCTCAAAATCTAAACCGGGACGTAGACAAGCGCCGGAACATCTCAATCGCGAACAAAACAATGAACTTTATTACAGCACACTTAGCACTTAATGTGCGATTTTAATTTATTGTTCATTATGTAACAATTAGCATAATATGATAACATAGGTATATTATCCAGATTTCTAAGAATGTAGTTTCTTGAAAGAAAAAAAAACTACATTTCCTAAGATACGAGGTCGACACACATCACGGCGTTAAATAATTGAAAAACGTTAAATATAAAATGACACGGTCATGAGACTATAATATGAAGAATTTTTGATTTATGAATGATTATGTAATTTTAACTCTTAACTCTTAACATACCCCCAGTATGTTAAGAGTTCTAGATGACGCATTTTTATCCATGTAGAGTTCTAGAACATCGAGACAGATAAGATACTAAGCAGTATTTTAAAAAAGAAGGTAATTTTTTTCGTCCGTCCGGTCTTTCCCAACCACTTTTATTTGCGATTTTTAGCGACGTCCGGTCTTTCCCCTTGATGGCCAATTCTTCATCATGCATATAAAAAATTATGCCTTGTCTTCGGACTCGTTTTAAGCAGAAGCTTTTGAGTTTTGAAAAGTAAAAGCTTCTTATAGCTAAATTACGGTTAACCATTAACGATTAGCGCCATGTTTCAGCAATCTGACGCATATGGAAAGTTTTTGCCCGACTCTTTTAACTAGTCGAAAATCGTCCGGTATTACCCCAACGCACATATAATTTATGGTCCGATCTAAGCAGAATGAACTTACCGTGTCTTTAAGTCTTGCAGTACTTTTCATAATCAATAAATTAAATGCGATAAAATCCGTAAAAGTAGTTATAATCAAATAATTTTTTTTATTTCTGTATATGTTTCCATCATACGCAATAATTAGCACAAATATTTCCAATGAAATACCAATGTGCGGCATGATTATTGGAAAGGTCATAGACAAGCGGTTTGAATTATATCGCTTTATAAAATATTGTGCAATTTTAGATATTGACTAAATCCAGGGTCTCATATGCACTGTTAAAAGTACTAAAAGATATCTATTATGTAATATATTAGGTGGGCTGAAAAGTTCGTATCGTTTCTATGAGATGGCGCCACTAGAATAAAATTCATATAATTTTTAGGTAGTGCCAACCTTCAAAAGAAACCTGTATAAATTTGACAGCAATCTGATTATTAGTTTTTGAGATACAGCATTCTGAGTGAACAAAATGGATAAAAATGATTTCGTACTGTGTTAATGAAAGACTATTTTTTAATGAAAAAAAGTGCTGCTGATACCAAAAAGTGGCTTGATGAGTGTTATCCGGACTCTGCGCCGGGCGAAAAAACCATTCGTAAGTGGTTTGCTAAAATCCGTACAGGCCATATGAGCACCGAAGACGATGAACGCAGTGGACGTCCAAAAGAGGCTGTTACGGACGAAAATATCAAAAAAATCCACAAAATTATTTTGGAAGATCGTAAATTGAGGTTGATTTGTATAGCTGACACTCTAAAGATATCAATGGAACGTGTTGGACATATCGTTTATGAATATTTGTGTATGCCAAAAGCTATGTGTAAGTATATCGACGGCTTGGGGTGTACGGTAAAACTCAAAAGAGTTTATGTTTATACTTACCTTATTAATTGGTATACTTCGTATATGAAAAGAAAAATAAATAAATAAAAATAAAAAGTGGGTGCCGCGCGAGCTCACAATCGACCAAAAACAAGAACTTTTGCAATGTTTGAAGTTGTTCAACCGCAATAGAAGTTATTTTTGCGTCAATATGTGACAATCGATGAAACATGGATCCACCACTACACTCCGGAGTCCAGTCGGCAGTGATCTGAGTGGACTGCACGAGATGAACCGAATCCAATGCGTGGAAAAACTCAACAGTCGGCCGGTAAGGTTATGACGTCCGTTATTTGGGATGCACGTGGAATAATTTTCATTACATATATTATACATACATTCATTGGTTAACGCTCGCTGTAAATATAACAGAACGCGAGTAACCCGGGTTCGATGCCCGCCAGCACCAATGAAATTGTTAATTGCAATTTTAAGTGATGATTTACCACGTGCTCGGCGGTGAAGGAAAACATTGTGAGGAAACCTGCATGTCTGAGGAATAAGGAAACAAAAATATTTCGAAGATATGTGAAGTACGCCAACACGCATTGGGACAGCGCGGCGGACACTTCCTTGCCCTGAAACCCTCTCAGAAATGAGGGGAGGCCTGTGCCCAGCAGTGGGACGTATATAGGCTTAACTTTATTTTTGTAACAATTGGACCCTGTAGGTAGCGCTGTTATCGAGATCTAGAAATCGCCCGTGCGCAGCCGGGGCGAATCTTTATTATTTTATAAATAAAAACATCTTAAGGGGATATAGAAAGTCAGCTCAAATTCTAATTTAGCCCCCACTTCCACGCGCGTCGTATGCTATGTACCGACTAACTAATACTAATATAAACTAATACTGTAAGTAGATAGGTCGTTAGATACTTATTTCATTAGGTTTATCATATTTATGCCTGTTTCTTTACGCCAATCCAGACGGCAATTTTACGGAATCGTGTTTACGCCTAACATAGTACTTAACCTTAATCCTCAACTTTACCATGTATTTATTTCAAAATTAATGCTGCAATATTGTCGGCATAACGGAGGATCTTGCTAAGCCATTTGAGGTTATATTTCCCCTTAAAAGGAAAAGTTCGGTTTACTAATAATTATACACATACAAAGATTTAGCTCCAATTTTTCCTATTTAATGTTATGAACAGTAAGATCAATATATATATATATATAATAATACAATCTTTGTTAATTCAAGCTCAACCATTAATAAATTTCAGATAATCAAGCTAATACACTCCTGCATCTTGTAGGGGGATGTTACATTTGACGGATGATAACTGATGTTCTTCAGCGTCTTATAGTATGTTTTTAAGAAAGCTAATTTCAACAAGCACACGCTCGACTGTTGTCGGTTATACCCAATCATTGTATTGTACTCACGGAACCCGACACTAAAAATAAAAATATTATGGAGTTTTAGATATTATTTAGAATCTAGATCCTTGGCCTCATTATAAGTAAGGACGTTTCATTACGCGGTATTTATGTTTGAAAGTTCGCAAAGCTGCATATTAACATAACAGAAATCCAAAGCAAATTTCGAGGTACCTATTCACTTTACGAAATCTGTAAGTCTGAAATTAGGAAACGTATTTAAGCACTGTACTAGAAGAAACATATCCGAACGCTGATTGTTGATCGGTCTAATTAAGCCACCTCTACACGTCAACAGATGCGTCAGCAAATGTCATCTGCGAATGCATCCACCGACTTGTATACGGGGAGATTTGCTCGTGTGCTAGGTATTTAACGTTAGCAGATGCGTCTGCTACCGATCCGTTTGTTGTCGGTTTTTGTGACATGCAACAAAGGGTTTCAGCGCGAGCGCACAGCGTCTGTCCACACGTCTGGCGACGCGTTAGTGTTATCGGAGTTGCAAGTTCCATTTCTTTTTAATAACTTTACCGCGATACACACTCAAGTAGTAGTTAAAAGTACTAAATAAATAAATAAGTGCGGCAGCTACGGTCTCAACACCCATTTATTAAATGCTGCGTGAACATGCGAGTTGCGTCTGTCGAGAATAAACACAGACTGAACGACCTACAGACGTGTGGACGGCTCGTGCTGATTCATCAGCTGATGCAACTGTCAAGAGGCATTAGTTCTTTTCGTACACGTACACACCTCCTACACGCAAGTCGTCAGACCATCTACACAGTTCGTGCGAACTGCGAACGAGAACGTATGAGAGCGCGTGTACGAGACAATCGGTAAGTGTGACATTCGGACAACAGCCGACCAATGCCTATAGTGCCATTGACCGATGATAAAAATAGTATAATATTCACAGAAATCGTAAAAATAAGACAATAGAAGTCGCATAGACGCGTGACCTTGTCGTCGCTATGATGTGTTGACGAACATCATTTACCGTTTTGTGATTTAGTTGCGCTGAGAACGTCGTACGTGAATTTATGTTATTATAAATTTATAATGGTGAACTGCAGCATAATCAGTTGTAAAAACTCATAAAGGACGAGTAATTCAACTAATAAATTTCATCGGTAAGTTGATTATTTACTAATTATCATTGTTTTAACTAATTTACATCTAGATGCATATTTTACTACGATTTACCTTTGTAAACTTTCATTTATTACTTTTCGTATTGTTACAATTATCATTGCTGCTTTTGTTTTAATACGCAACGCACACGACGTTGACAAACTCGGCATGTAATGTAATATCAAACATTAGATATAATTGTGCATTGTGAATGTTTATAATACGGTAAGATGTGGCGACGTCGGTTTTGGAAGTAATCGAGCGCTAATTCATTTCTATTGTCTTATTATTGCTATTTCTGTGATTAATATCATTTTCCTGCTATTGACTAGAATGACAGACATAGCCTGTTCAAGTATATAAGGAAGAAATAAGTAAACATTTAAGATATTAATAGAGTTGTTATTAAGCAACGTTACAACTCGAACATATATTAATCGATTGAGACAGACTGACTGAGATAAACATTCCACACAGATAGATACAGTTTAAACTGGTTAGTAGTACTGATGACCGAATAGATCTATTAGAACAAAAACAGCGAACTAGTTCACGGTTCGAAATGAACTAGTACAGAGCTACCTTTAAAATTACCGAGCAGGCACAAGACTAGAAACCTGAAATGCAGTGTTTATTCATATAATTTGTTTTCCTAATCGAAGGGCCACGCTTTTGAAGCATCTTATAGCTGCAGCAGGAATAAGAGTATGTCGGGGAACGATCGCGTTCGCCCAGAATATTAGCGTGAAAAAGCTGCTGAACTTCGGTTGAGAGGACACACAAGTTGTGTGTGCTCTTGTGTGAAACAAGAACACACAACTCATACCATTTAGTTTCAGTGAGATATAAAACCTACGTCACTATTTACATACTTACTTATTAAAAACTGCATCTGAATTGTAACTAGGAAGCTAGAAAAGAACAACATTGCGGCATAATATGCAGTGTTACTCAAACACTGCTTCACATCTAGCTATCTACCGTGGAAGGAAGACAAGCAAGTAGATGGTGTGGCGATGGGCTTTACTGTAGCTTCCGTTGTCGCCGATATATGGCATAGGATTTTAAAGAGAAAGCCCTTCTTACTCCTTCTAGTAAGTCCAATATTCTACAAGCGGTATCAGACATTTTAACTATTTTTCGTATTTAATACATAGCTCTAAAATTCGTATTCCAATGGCGTTAGAAGCAAATAATTCTTTAGCGTTCATAAGTGTATTACCTATTAATTAGTTACTAAACATTTAAAATCCCAATAAAACCATTAGTCTTAGTGTGTAAAGGGAAAAGACTCATACTAGCTGATATTTAAATGGTGAAAAAATTCAAGCACAATTCCAGCACGCCAAGCAAGCAATTGCAAGACAAAAAGCTATGGGTTCCGTGAGTACAATATAATGATTGGGTATAACCGACAACAGTCGAGCGTGTGCTTGTTGAAATTAGCTTTCTTAAAAACATATTATAAGACGCTGAAGAACATCAGTTATCATCCGTTAAATGTAACATCCCCCTACAAGATGCAGGAGTGTATTAGCTTGATTGTAAATGCGGTCTTAGCAGAGGGAAAACCAAGATTGGTAAAAAGCCGCGTAAAATAGCATATAGCTGACTTTGAGAAATCTACCTGTGAACGAACGAATGTTAAAAATCGCCCCTGCTATATCAGATTCGATAATCTTATACATTCTCGAAAAAGGACACGGATTCCTACCAAAGATTATTCTCAATACTTCAAGATACAGAAAGCTCGTTCTACGTAGATCGAACAACTCCATATTCATAAGATGAAGGCAGCCCGGGTTAAATATGATATCAGGACGTCAAACACTTCAATTCCATGTTACCATCGGTGCTGTAAAACACCCGAAACGGGTGTCGGGAATCTAAGAAAAAGTTCAAATAATTTTTTTTTTCAATTTCTAGCAATACTTTCGTAGATACGGAGGGGGACAGAAATTTTCAAAATTGTTAAAGATAATTAAAGTCAAAAATATATTGTCTTGGTATTTCTGGTGGTTCCAATATTTTATTTCCTAGAAAAAACACTATCAGAGCTAGAAAAACTCGTACCTAAAATAATCTATAAGAAATAGTCTTCAAATATATCGACACACAGAGGCGTGATGATTCCATAGCACTGTAAAAAAAGGAACCTCTCAAAAGGATGGTAGAGTTAGCTGTACAAACGGAGTTTATTAGAAATATGCTGAGCGAGTTATTTTCGTTAGTTTATCAGGGTCACAGCGGCCGCGGTATTTGTAAAGCAACGAGCGGTTACAGCAGACCAACACGTTGTAAGTAAACTTTGCAATACGTGACGTTTGATAAAATCAATTAACTTTATTATGATACACGCTATAAAAGAGATAAAGATAGAAAAAGTTTTGTCATGGAATCATTTTATTTAAAAAAAAAAACTTATTTGAGTAAAAATCAATATGAGGTATAAAGTCGTCTCGATGCCGGTAACCTTGTAATTATAATTTTAAATTGCCGATTAACATAAAATCTAAAACGACTATAAAACACTATCTCCTAAAATACCTTTGTATATGTCTGAAGTATCTACACTAATATTATAAAGAGGAAAGATTTGTTTGTTTGTTTGTTTGAATTGAATAGGCTCCCAAAACTACTGGACCGATTTGAAAAAATTCTTTCACCATTGGAATCCTACATTATCCCTGATGAACATAGGCTATAGTATATATTCAAAAAATTAGGGATCCGTATGAAAACTTCGTTAATGTAACCAACGGCGTGAAAAAAAAACCAAAAAAATCCTTATATCGCATACGCTGCGGAAACTATTGACAATAGAGCAAAGTGACGTACTACAGTTTATAGAAGATATCAATATCTACAAAAAAGTCCGCGATACTATATGCCTAACTATTGCAGTTATGTCAAAATAACTACTTTTTCATGTTAAATTATGCAATAGTAACGCCGAAAAATCCTTATTATCGCATACGCTGCGGAAACCATTATGTAACATAAAAATTATGTGCTACATGATTAAAGTACTCATTATTACCTACAAAAAGTCCGCGTAAGGAATATATCTAACTATCATAACTAAGTCACAATAGTAGCTTTTGTGTTCTAAAATTTAATTAGATCACCGGTCGACACAAAAGTTGATTATAGTCGTACCGTAGTATTAATTCTTATTCAAATAAATAGTTTTATCACAATGAAAGAGTAACTTTAGTCAAACATATTTTGGCAGTAAAGTTTTTATAAAACTAAAAAATTTTTAGCAAAAAATTTTTTTTTTAGTTTAGGCTAAAAAAATTTTTAGCCTAAACTTTGAGCAAAAAAATCGATTAAAGATAAGAAATGATCATATTTTCTGGCAGATTGCGCAAAAACTATAAATGATATCGCTTTCGTATGCATAAAAGGTTGATAGAAAATTCATCAAGGATCATTTCGTACCTGCACACTTTTCATGTACCATGTACAGTTATCCTTAAAACTGAAAGAAAAACCCGTTTTGGGGCACTTTCTGGGGCGTTCATCCGGGAGGGGGAGAGAGAGAGTGGATAAAATTTAACTTTGCTGTATAACGTACATATGCCGATAATTTTTACATTAATTTTGCCAATTTTTTAGCTAAAATTATTGAACTAAATGAGCGAGGTGTCATGTCGCGCAGCGCAGACACGGATATACGCGGGTGAAACCGCGGGGCACAGCTGTATAAAATATTGTAAAACAAAACACAATTTTTTAAAATTTTTGTGTCTGTTTTTTTGTTTGTTCCGGCTAATCTCCGAAATGGCTGAACCAACTTTGTCAGGACTTTTACTGGCAGATAGCTGATGTTATAAGGAGTAACTTAGTTTTATTTTTATTTTAGAAAAAGAATTGCGGTCATTCGCAAAAATTTCTAATCGTAATAAATTTCACGCGAACGAAGTCGCGGGGAACAGCTAGTGTGTATATAAATAAATCAACAGAATCTATGGGTATTTTATATTTAATCAAATATCTAAAAATCTATGAAGAATTTACTGATATAGTAAATGGAAGAATATAATGGTTAACTTAAGTTCTTTGTTAAAAAATATTTCATAATTTTTTGTTTAAAAAAAAGTTATTTTTTTTAATTACCGTAGAAAATTAGTATGATAAAATCTTCATTTCTTCATATAAAACTATTAATTTTAATTAAAATTGAAAAAATCATATTTTTTTACAGCCTATATACGTCCCACAGCTGGGCACAGGCCTCCCCTCATTTCTGAGAGGGTTTTAGTACAAGTGTCCGCCGCGCCGTCCAATGCGTGTTGGCGAACTTCACATGTCATCGAAATATTTTTTTTCTTATTCTTTAGACATACAGGTTTCCTCACGATGTTTTCCTTCACCGCCGAGCACGTGGTAAATCAGCACTCAAAATTGCAATTAACAATTTCATTAGTGCCGGCGAAGATCGAATCCGGGTTACTCGCGTTCTGTTATATTTACAGCGAGCGTTAACCATCTGAGCTACCACGGCTCTAAAAAATCGTATAAAATCGAATTATTAATAATCAGTGTTGCCACCTCTTACATTAACTACACATCGATATCGATTGTTCGTACTTAAAATTAAAATGTAAATGTCTTGCTGCGGTATGAGGTCACATGTTCTTTGAAAGCTTAGAATAATATTCTAAGCATGAAAGTGAAGTGTTTGTAAAGTTGTTCCGTCGTAAAATTTTGCGGGAAATCTCTCAGAGCTTTTCGTCATAACATGTCCCAGGCATTCTCGATAGGATTTAAGTCGGGCGACTATGCAGGCCAATCCAAAACTTCAATATCCACTATATTCGGTGAGCGGCTGACACGGGGAGGGATGGAGTAGAAATTCCCAGACCATTTGGATTCTGTGTGGGACAATAACAGGCTGTACCCTCTTGATATTTTTGTGCAGTCATGTTGCCTTAGATCCAAACGAGCTTGGTTCGTCCACCAAGACGAATTCCTGCCCACACCATGACTGTCCCGCCTTGGTATGAGTGAACCTCCTCAGGGTGCCGTAGACGGCTAACTCTCCCTGGAGTTCTCCAAACGAGTGTCCTTCGTGAATCCGGATAAAACCCAAACCAGGACTCATCGGTGAACAGCACCAAAGACCAATATTCTTCACTCCATGGTAAATGCTCCCGAGCCCACGAAAGCCGCCAACCGCGATTGCCACGTCGCAATGCCGGAACACGTAGTGGTCTTCAAGCAAGAAGACCAACTTCATGCAACCTCCTTCGCACGGGTTGGTCACTTACCAGCAGCTGGTGGTGCTCCTGGATCCTTTGTAGTAGTTGCATCGCTGTGATATTGGGTTGTATTTTGGCGGTCATTTAGAGAAATCTATCCTATATCTGCGTAGTAACACGATATCTACCCGTGTGCCGTTCAGCCACATCCCCAGTAGTGCGATAACGTGACCACAACCTTGATATATCACGTTTTAGCTGGCGTAGGTAGGGCCTCAGCAACGACGCGTTGAATAGCATCATTTTCTAACATGCCCACGGCTCATGACATTTCATCTCGACTCAAATGACGACGTGACTCTTTAAGCTCACACGGCACGTTAAATTATAAAGGAAAACAATCTAATCTCTTTTCATTAATTAATATCGGTAGAACAATTTTAATTTTCCGTGACGTCACGAATTACTAACAATTTTGCCGCCGTATTTTGGTTTTAATATAATAAAAGAGGTTTCAATCTGTATATAAACCTTTTACGGAAAATAAAAAGATTTGAAAATATAAAGTCGTAAATAATTTAGAACTAAGTATCCCTAGTGTAGTGTGTGTGCGCGTGTGTGTGTGCGTGTGTGTGTGTGCGTGTGTGTGCGCGTGTGTGTGCGCGTGCGTGCGTCTGTATATGACTTAAATTTCCAAAATAACTCTTCGGGAGGGTATTAGTTCGTCTTTCGCTACGACTCTAATTTGCATGGCTTACAAATAATTCTTCCAAGTGTGAACTTTGTCTACATCTAACTTAAATATGTAAAACGCCTCCACGATACAGATTTATTTCTTAATATGGTGTTGGGGTAAAATGTATTAAAAGTAAAAAATACATCTTTGAAGTCTTGTGTAATGTATCAAATCGCACTGGACCAGCATAGCTGATTGTCCGAAAGATCCAGTTGTCCGGTCTGTTCTGTTAAGAAAAAGCCTTTTCCCTATGAAGAGTTTGAAAAGCCTTTGCGCTATCCATATCATATATCCCAAGATTTAAAGTTTCAGGACCGTGTGGTGACTTCAAAATAAAATTAGAAAAGAGGACGATTTTTGCAGGATGAAATAATGTGAAATCGCCATTTTAAAGCCGAAATCATAAAATCAAATACTTATTATATTTGTCTAACACAGCCTAAACTATTCTGAGAATTAAACACAATTTTCATATAAGCTGAAAATAATTTTTGTGATAGTAAATCTTTAAATGATTAAAGTATAGTATGGTAAATATTATCAAGTTATTCTAATTTATTCAATTAAATCTGAATAAAAAGTTTTGATGTAATCAGAACTTCTTCATCACGCGTCTAATCTTACTTGTTAATCTTAAGGGAAATGAGAATTTGTGCAACAATTATCTATTCTCGGGTCTGGATACAATAACAAAGTAAACTGTGTATCTCTCAGAGCGCATCTCAACTGCTGTTTATAATATTTCCTTCATTAATTTCTACTGAGCTATTAATTTACTAACAAATGTACATCGGGTCAACGCTCAAGTATCTGAAAATAAAATCGTTTCAAAAACCAAAGAGTTACAATCGCGCGCCAGTTTTCATTTAGTCGCTGATAACTACACATTAGAAATGGGCCGAATATTCGTTTTATATTCGGTATTCGGCAAATTCGGCAGGTTTACCGAATATTCGTATTCGGCCGAATAATCGGCTAAATCACCGAATATTCGTCAAAGAGGTACTCAAAGTATCCACTGTATGGAAATGTACGAATTGAGTAATGCCATATCTTTCATCATTTTACTGTTGAAAGTATATTTATTTATCGGTTAAATCTACTTGTATAGCGTTATGTTTTTGATTTTTGTTTGGAATTAAACAAAGAAACTTTACATTGCAGTCGTCAGTTTCTCTAAAATTGGTCCAAATAGTAGATCTCTTGCCACTTATTTTCACCACATACTTATATACACCATATACTTTTTTATCATAAAAATAGTCAAAACTTGAACATGTGCCGGCAATTTGCTCAGTACTAGATGATGCAATAACATGTCAGGTGTGACGGGGGAGCAAGGGGAAGGCTCTGGCGGTAATCCCGCGCGCTTTACGGTAACAAGTTTCGACATAAATCGGTTAGGTACCTCGGTAATCCTGCCGAATATTGTTCGGTCGAATATTCGGTTCGGTAAAATTTTTACCGAACGTTCGGCCGAATATTCGTATTCGGTGAAATCCATATTCGGCCCATCCCTACTACACATCCACCGCCGAACTGTTTCGTAAAAACGTAACAAAAACATCATATTTTATATTATGGTTGTAGCACGAATAGGTCCGCTAGACCGGGGAAGGACCACGCTCTCACAGAATGTAAGTGTAAATAGCAGCTTAATGCAGCTTCCTATTTATTGTTTCGTATGGTGAGTGTAGAGAACCGGAGACCCTTGTTACAGAAAACGAGTCATTCCGTCTTAGTTCTTAAGGGTGACAACGCATCTATATTTGATAAATGTTGATGTCTATGATCGTCAGCATCCACTTACCATCAGGTGGACTGTGTGCTCGTTTGACCCTCTTATTCTATTTTTAAAATAAATATTTTCCGTAAAAATTTCTATTCTTCATTTAAGAAAAAGAAACCTGTCTACCGATGCTGAAATTCTCTCCGTATTTGTGAGAATAGAAAAAGAAAATAAAAAGAGATTGCCAGATATTATACTAGCAATTTTTGTAATAGATACGCTTATTTTTCAACTTTTCAATATGTTTTATTTAAACGTTCGCTTCCGAATTGCTTAAAGCTAGCTAGTTAAAAACTACTGAACAACATGAAATGGCGGAATTTTACGATGCCACCAAAAGCAAAACATCTATACACAATTACACCAAGGAATAGATCCTTATTGTTATTTATTAAGATTAATAGGTGGTATCAAATTCCTTTGTCTGCCTCGGTACCGTCAGTCTGCGTGCTTACCCCCCCCCCCCGCCCTCTTACCTATTTCTGACGCAAAATGCAACAACAAAATTCCACAAGCTGACGCCTGGTTACATTAGTTGACTTATACGTATGTTCGGTGATTATCGATGTTAAAAATTAAAACATCGATGTTTTAACATCGAGGTTGCCACATCGACACATCGATGTCAATGAACGCATAATCGATTATTGGAAGGTTATTTTCAAAAGCTGGCTCAACTCTATCAAAGAATTTGAAAGGTAGGTACTTTTTGTCAAAATTGCCATTTCTTCAATTAATCGGTAAAAAATATTGGACTGTATAACAAATATTTGTTAACTTCTTGCATTTTGTTAATTACTGTTTTAAACAAAGAACATTGTTTATTAAGTAATTACTTTTACTTCATTAATAATATTTATTATTAATATATGAATATTTTTTGATAATATTCATAAAGAAAATTTTTTTATTCATCTAATTTTAACCTATTAAATACATGTCCAAAACATCGATAATGTTCAACATCGATGTTTTGAGTAAGATAAACATCGAACTTCGATGTTGAGCTATCGATGTAATCATCGATGTTTCTGCAACATCGATCATCCCTAGGGACTTATATATAAACAAGCACTATTTGCCACCTCGACTGAACGCCAGAAATTCAACAGATTTTAAGAGTACATACACAAGCACGAACATATGATTTCAATAGATTACAAGTAAACATCCCGAAACTAATTTACACAGTGATATCCTAAACGATTATTATTAATTGAAATAAACGTAGACTCACGACAATGTCTTATTATTTATTGATTCATAACAGCAAAGTAATAGATGTAATATCGACAGTGTAAGATGAGTTGCTCCAAATTGTTTCTATTGATATTATTGTGATAGAATTCAATTCACGGTATATTGAACTGCGCAATAATTAGAAGTAGGTACTTACATTATTTACATAACATATTTATATAAAGCATAAACTCACGATTGTCACCCAGAAGGATAGACAGAGACTGCAAACTTCCATCTGGCACAATCCTGATAACCTCTTTCGCTTCTTTCATATCCACATATCTACGCATACACGCTAGTTGGTTAAGGGTACATTTAACTGGGTCCATTTTCAATATAACGCAATTTGGTTTGGTAAACAAGGCTACCCTTCCCTTTGCCACTAACTTCTGCAGCATAAATTTGCTTTGTCACTCTTTCTTAATTCATTCTTCCTACGTGTCCAAACAACAAAAGCATTCTTTTCCTAGTCCAGGTCACAACATCTTGAGAAACTACACTTTTCTCTTATCGCACAATTTTTCACCCTACCATTCAGTTAGCCCTAACATACTTCTTAATAACAGCATTTCTACACCATTCGCTTTCCGCTCGTATGTACCACTTCTACCACACCCAACTGTCACTACTATACCATACATTAATTTCTCATTAATTACATAGTACTTATAAATCCATTCGGCATAAGAAACTAGGAGTAACTTAGGGAAAGGTCAGGAAGATACTGTAGTCTCCGATAGACGGTAAATCGCACAATTTAGCTTTATAGAAGCCTATTCATTCTTGAAAACAAATACGTTATAACCGGAAATCGGAATACATTTGCTGTACACTTTACGAAAGACGAAGCGAACCGATTAGTTCAAAAAAAAAAATTACTGGAATGAGTTTAAGGATAGGAAAGAATTGAGTCTTGTAATTCTTGTGCATAATGCGTAGGGATTACGGCGAATTTTCTATACCTAGGTATCGAGTATGAATTAAGTATACGAGGGGAGGTCAAAAAGTTCGCGGAATTGCGGAGTTGGCGAGGTTGAATGTACTCATCCAGGTAAGCGCTAGTTGAGTGACTCATTGTTAGTATATATAACAAGTTTTAGCTTAATCGGGTCAGTAGCTTTTGAGTTATCCACGAGTAAACAAGTCAATCGGAAAGAAAGTAGCCACTATAGAGAAAATTGAATATCGCGCCGCCATTAAGTTTCTCACCAAAAAAGGAAATACACCTCAAACCATTTTTCAAGAGATGTCAGCTGTTTATGGGGACTCCGCTCCTGGGAAAACCATGATTTATAAAAGGCACGCCCTTTTCAAACAAGGGAGGGACTCCATTTAAGACGCCATCGACCTGGACAGTCAATAGAGGCTACCACGCCAAAAATAATCGAAAAAGTTGAAAAACTTGTATCGGAAGATGCCCGGCTAAATGAAGAACTGCTTACTTTTTACTCTCCCAGAGCGTGGGTACTCAGGCTCCTCCGCGTATTATGATGATGATGCCAAATGGCTCGGTTCACGTTTAACCGATCATGCGGGGAGATCTGTTTATGACTTTGCCTTGGCATATGGTCGGACACATTTGGTTACTTCGCCTACGTGGATCCCAGATGTGGAAGATCATACACCTTCCTTGTTGGACCTTCTGTTGACCTCTCGTCCGGACGGATATCAGGTTTCCGTCGACGTCGACGGAAAGATGACGTCGAGCCTCTAGGCTCGTCGGATCATTGTCATTGAGTGTGGTGCCACTCACATTAACGTCGCGGTTGCATCTGCAGCGCTCAACAAGTTGGTTGGATCCTGGGTCAGCACCTAAACAATGCCCTAAACGAAAACTCACCCGTAGTTAAGTGATGGTTTCTGTTTGTTGGTCTAGCGTCGATGTGATTCATCACCGCTTCTTACCAAACGACATGAGCATTACTGCAGATGTGTACTGTGAAGAACTGAACACAATTATGGAGAAGCTACCATGTCTCCAACTAGCTTTGGTCAATCGATGGTCTCTGAAGCTCCTGCAAGACAATGCGCGACCTCATACTGCACAACAGACGCCCTCCAAGTTATAGAAGCTGGGATTGGAAGCTCATCGAACTTGAAGCAGTTAAGAGGATACCTTGAAAATGAATCGTAGTTTTGGGGGCGTGGCTTATTCCTTTGTCGGTGAAGCTCACGGACGTCTGAGGGAGTGTCAAAATGAAAGTGATGCAATAACTTCATAAGCAAATTATGAGATAGCTATACCGAGCACACGCTCGGAAAAAAACTAAGTAAGCGCCAAACAACGTTTTTTTAACAAAACTACTTAATGAATTAAAAAACTGGTTTATGAGAACTTAGATATGATTACTTATAATTCCATGAACTTATTCGTAAAAATATTGTAGTTTCATGGAAAAATGTAACTAATTAGAGCCTACTTTGCAATTTTTTTAAATCGAGAAAATTTCATGATATCGTGTTTTCCTTTTATGTAATCCAAGGCCATAATAGTCAAAAATCATATACCAAAATTTTGGTATGTATTCTATAAAGCTTAAAAAAATATGTGAAATAGAAAATCAACCAAATTTTCGAGGTATCACCTTAATAAAAGTAGTACAGGTTACTTTGTAGCCCAGCTTGGAGAACAGAATAATTCAACCCATTTAAATTTAGAAAAGCACTGACCCCAACTTTTTTGTTTTCACCATGTTATAACGTACTACAATAAATGTTGGAAATGCTTAGTATGCTACTGTTAAATAAGGTTCTACTGTTCAGATCTTAATCGAATATATATGGGACCACATGAGAAGCACCAACTTTCAAATAAAAAAAGAACAATCAAAATCAGTTCACCTAGAAAAAAGTTCTGAGGTAACATATGTAGAAAATACAGTCGAATTGAGCACTTCCTCCTTTTTTTAAAGTTGGTTGAACATCCTTAAGTTTTCAATAAACTTTTTACGAGGTTCTCCCTCATAGGGTCTTATTATTATGAAGCCAATAGGTGGACATGAACCTCACTAGTTTTGAACTCTGCTATTCAAAAAAACTATTTCTTATAATCGTAATTATTACCTCTTCAGGAACCACATCTCTTAATTTGACGTCTTGTAAGCGACTGACTGACGCTGTGCGATGGTAGTCCACGAGTTCATTCAGCGAGTTGAACTTCACCACCCATAGAAAAAATTTGCTTGACGCGTCACGTAGCACTTTGAAATGTTGCACGCCATCTGGACATCTAAGGACAAATAGTGAATGTTAAAATTATTCAATATAAAGCAACAAAACAGACTTTTCGATACAAAATTTGTATAGTTATGTACCAATTGTAAGATTAGCTGTCATTGAAACAAAAGAGAATGTTCGTATACTACGTTGTGGAGCCACACTGCAGGTATATTAGTTAACAACCGGGGTTAAGCCGATCTATTCGTGCTACACCAGTACCACGCCCTCACAGAATACCAGCGTAAAATAGTAACTTAAGGCTGCTGTGTTTCGTATGGTGAGTGTAAAGAGCCGGAAATTCTTTTTACTGGAAACGGGGCATTCCATCCTAAGTGTGACAACGCATCTGCATTTTGATTCCTAATTGAGGTTAAATGTAGATATGTCTATGAGCCACAGCATCCACTTACCACCAGGTGGACTGTGTGCTCGTGTCTGTCACCCTTATTCTATAAAAAATGTACATGTATTAGTAAAAATGATGACAGCAGCAATATGTAATTGCTTTTCAAAACGTAATAATATGTAATCACTTTTATTAATTAAATACTAAACCGGGTTATACATAAAAAAATATAACACACGAATATTTGCACAAGCAACCTTTTAGCGATATGTACTTTGACGTCTATTTGCGATAAATGGGAGCGATGGAGTAGATTAAAATTGTCGGTAATTTAATTTTAGTAATTATAAGGGTGCCCCAAAAATTGGGTAGTTGACACCATCATTAGTAAATTACTACATTACATTAAAAATTTAATTTTTTCTTTTCGTGGTGTCTCTAAATTGGACCGGTTTCACGTTTTAAGTTAAATAAGATTTATATTATTTAAGACTACCACTGAAAAAAGACCCTCTCAACGTCTCAACCTTTACATCTAATACCAGGTTGTCAATCTAGTAGGGGGCCGACCCATACTTCGCTTACCGGTATAAAGCAATCATTCGAGAACCTTTCCTGCTCACTATCGGTACTTCGCGCTATATGGCCGGCCCATTGTAACTTCAGCTAACCGATCTGTGGGGCTATGTTGGTTACACTCAGCATTGAGCTATTTTACGAAGGTTATAGAAATCACAGACAATATTATTAGAAACAAAGAAACAAAACATATTTACTGACCTAGAAGTGTGAATAAAATCATCACATCTAAATTGAGATTTTGTAAGTTACGCCTTTTGACACTCGGCTCATATCTGAGGTCATCGTCCGTTTTTCTCAATCGATTTGGCACGAACTATAGTATAAGTGTGTCTAAAGTTTTTACATACGATCATTTTGAGCTTAATCATTATTTACGGGCCTAACAAGCAGAAAAGGGGATAGATTTAGCCGTGAAGGGAAGAAATTCATAGTGTGATGTTGCGTTAGACATTAGACGAACTTCGGAAACGGTATGTGTAACGGTATGGGAACGATGCTATAAAAAGACGTTTACTTGGTAGAGCCATTCTGCAGCTATATTGTGGTTGCAACAAAAATGGGCCGGCTCGACTAGGGTAGGACCACGCTCTCACAGAATACCGGCGTAAAATACCAGCTTAATACCGCTGTATTTCGTATGATAAGTGTAGAGAAAACTTTTTTTTACTGGAAACGAGGCATTCAATCTCAATCCTCAGGGCTGGCAACGCATCTGCATTTTGATTTTTAATTGAAGATAAATGTAGATGTTTATGGGCCACAGCATCCACTTACTATCAGGTGGACTGTGCGCTCGTTTGTCACCCTTATTCTATAAAAAAAAGATAAAAAAATCAGAACATATTATGTCTAAAAAATCCAGAGGTTAAAGGTAAAGGCAGAAGAAAAAACACCAAGAACCGAGTCAACATTAAAGACGAGAGCTAAAAGTGTTTTTTGAAAACATATTAACATGTTGTGATTTTAAACGTAACAACAAACAACAACAGTAGAACAACTCACAAAGGTCCCTTGACGTTAGAGATTAAACTTTAATACGACCTAGTCTCTCTGCAAAGTTGTTGTTAACGTTAAGAGGCCGTGCAGAAAATTTATTCGATAGAGTATAGGCAAATTCATTGCGGTGCTATCTTTGTGTGCATCGTTTACGCACACACGGCTAAAGACCAAGCGCAGTGCTCGCTTAAACAATTTTGATCCTTTAGTTGATAAGTACCCGGTTGAACGAGCTTTGCTCGGTATTTTTTTTAATTCGTGTGTTTTGGAAATTATATTTAGATACATACATACTGATGAAATTCGAATAATAATTTTTGATCTTAGCGACATAATAGAAAAAACTGAACTGGTTATTTGAATAAAAAATCATGAGTGCAATTAGTTTAATTAAAATTTTTCGTGTTTTAAAAATAAAATTCTAAAAAAAAGGGCTCGGAAAAATAGATTTTCTTAAAAAAGAAAGGAACTTGAAAAAAAAAAAAAAAAGTCGGTCGGTCGGTCTGGGCTCGAACCATGGTATTACGATTTTGTGACCGCCCAATATACCAATTAAAGCTATTTGTAATCATTAATAAACTGTCAAAATTTAACTTCTTATTCTAACGATATTGTAGCAGTTTTTCATTGCCTAAAAACACGGAAAAAAAGACATTTTCTAAAAATAAATCCTAGCTAGATCGATTTATTGCCCCCGAAACTCCCTGCACACAAAATTTTATGAAAATCGTTGGAGCCGTTTCCGAGATTCCAAGAATACAAGAATTGCTCGTTTAAAGGTATAGGATTATTTTAGGATACATAGGAAGTACGGTTTAGAAATAAAAATCTGGGATGTTTTTGTATAATAGTTTAGTATATTTATTACAATCAACACAAAATGAAAATAAAAAAGAAATGTATTACACAAATACACTATGCATATATATTTAAGTAATTCAATGTTTTCGTTCTGCGATGTCATTAATGTCTGCTAGAGAGTACAGACAAATTTAACATGTCTTATTGTTATTTGTCCGAAAATCAATCATTGTGATTTCATTAAAACAAAGTTTTTATAAATGCAAAACTAAATATTACTTACATTTTCGATAAAATATTTGGCCTATTTAGTTTAAATCTATGTCCAATATCGGTTAAAATAAAAAAATAATTATTGGATAGCACATCTATGGCCGCTTTAAACATTTATTTACAAAGAATGGCACGTCGATTTTTATAGGTTCGTCACCCTGCCATAGATCACAATTTAGGTATCTTAATTTTGACCCAATTCGATGCAGCCGCGGGTGGTATTTTTGCATTATTTCATGCGGACATAATAAAATGCAACAGTAGACAAAATCGTATTTTATGAATGGTATCTGAAATGGGTACTAATCATTAAAAAAAAAACTATCAAAAATAAAATATCAATGAACATAGCAGACGTACTGAGACAGCAGCCGGGTCTAACTATTAGGTACTAAGAACCACCCAGGTGATCCCATACGAAGAAAAAAATCCTCATAATTGGTATAGCCGTTTAGGATAAAAAGAATTACGAACACGCACACCTGAACTTTTTATATAAAGACTAGGCGTGCAACATATTATTATTCTTAATAAACAAACTATCTAAAAAAAAATACTTACCCTGATCAAAATTTGGTGGTCGGCGTACAATTTCTGGAAATGTTATCGTAAAACACGGGAGCGCCTGCGATGCAAAGTTATATACGTTCTCGCTCTCTGGGAAGGCCCGGTCGTCACTGATCGGATCGATTTTGCGCGGTCGATAATATAGTTCACTTTGCCATTTAGTAATAAACGAAATTATTATCTATTTATGAAATAAAATTTAGTTTCCAATAAAGGGTTGGTTATCTTTAGATTAATGTGTAATTTTTTAAATTAATTAAAAGTGTTTCTATGTAATAGAAAAAAATACTTATTTCGAAAGAAGTTTTCTGGAAATTACGTTATTTCAACATTTTTTTTCTGCTATATTTGGATAGAAATTAAAAAAACTGATCTGATGTTATTTATATTTTTTAATGTTTGAAATATTTTGTAGTTTCGTTGTAAAACGAAGCCAAAAACCACTTGATCGTAACTTTTCGGAAAAAGGGTTGTGAATATTGGTGATTTGCCATTAATATATAGATAATATGATACATCCCTTCAAGCCAGATATTAGATTAAGAACTAGACTATTATAATAAAAATAAAAAAGTTAAAATTCGTTTTCCTGTTCACACAAACAGTAATCACATTTGTCCGAAATGAGTTGATTTCGCGCATGGGGCCTTAAAACAACTTTTTGAGGCACTAACTGTACTAAAACACGAATATAAGTGCCAATAGAACCATGTTATTTATATAAACGGGTTATTTTTATAGAACGGAGTTTTTTTTCCTTTAGAGAACAGTCGAAACTTTTATGGTCTAAAGCCGGTCGAAGTCAATATTTAATTTTAATCCTTCCATTTGTGACAGTACTCCTAGCAGAAAAGCAGACGCTAACACATTCCATTATTCGGTATCTCCTTTATTACGTCGCTTTCTTTCTTTCTTTCTTGTCTGATTTGCTTAAAAATGAGCTATGCCCTAACAAGTATTGTATCCCTTGCGTCTATTCGTACAACACAGGAATGACACTCTAATTAATGCCACTAGCGCCATCTATTATCGAGTAGCAGAACTAGGAGAGTTTTCTAGAACATTCAATACTAGAACTTTCTAGACTTTCGTTTTCCGAACTTTCGTTCAGGACCGGTATGTACTCGAACATTCTTGACGTTTCAGTAGAAGTGGCCCTATATAAAGCTGGTAAGGACCGCGACCTAAATTGCGCCCTCCTTTCTGCCAAGGAGGGTCGCGTTCGTATACGGCTTAGAGATCTCTAGTCAGATCGTTAAGCCAATTCCTAAAAGGTTGAGTTTAGTGGGTAAAAGTCACCACATAACCACGTAGCCGGCTGCGTGGTATGCTATGAGCATTCTCAACCTCCCTCCCCCGCTTTCCGGAGGGTTGCCAATATTTGCTTCGGGCGCAAAAAAAAAAGCAACATAAACAGTATTGAATTGGCAATTCAAGCGAAAACTTCGAAGCGATATAACTGCCAATTGTGTTTTATTATTTGTGTGTTTTAAGTTGAATTGGTGTTCGGTAATTAAAGTGTCAATTTTGGCAATTCAATCGGCAGTTTTTATTGTCACCAACCCTGGGTTCGTAACAATATTATTTGTCTATATCGTCATAATTTTATTGGAGGCGCTAGTTGGGTACTTTACACTAGTCAATTGACAAACTTTTTAAGACTTGTCAAAACAAAACAAATATCTGTGACTGGCGATCCGCCGCGGCTTCCCACGGGTTATTTCTGGATCTCGACAACTGCTCCACCCACCTGGCCAATTGTGAATGTACACCATCCATGGATTCAGTCAAACACATCAAAAAGAATCGGTTCATCAGAATTGGTCGATCCAGTTCCGAGTTTTAGCGAGACTAACGGACAGCAATTAATTTTTATATAAATTGTATGAAAATGTGGCCGTGATAGGAAAAGGGGAGATCTCCCGCCGGGCAAGGTGTTCTGCCCGGGGAGCGGCCAGCGCTCCGTGTGGTAGTTCGGAGATGTTCTATATATACTATTTATGATTCGGAATTTTGATAGCGCGATTTAGGCTTCGGTGTGTTTCACGTGTGGCGAGACGACAGCGCCGCCACAAGAATATATTGTAATACCGTCATAGATTTTAGTCAAATTATCCTTTTTGTACCTACATTTTAAATCAATATTCAGGACGTTATAAAAAAAATGCTGTAAAAATTACACTTTTAAAGTTTTTATAAATAACTTGCTAATCTATACGTGGCAGAGCCATGCTGCAGTTATATTAATAATATAGTTGTAGCACAAATGTGCCGGCTCGACCGGGGAAGGACCACGCTCTCACAGAATACCACCGTGAAATAGTAACTTAATGCTGCTGTATTTCGTATGGTGAGTGTAGAGAACCGGAGACCCTTTTTACTGGAAACGAGGCATTCTATCTTAGTCCTCACGAGTGACAACGCATCTGTATTTCGTTTTGTAATCGAGGATACGTGTAGATGTCTTGGGCCGCAGCAACCATTTACCATCAGGTGGACTGTGTGCGCGTTTGTCACCCTATTCTATAAAAAAACTTTCAAAATATTTGACTAATCAACTCCAGACATCAACTACTTGAAAGACTGCGTCGAATGCCTCTAAGTAAGTCAAAATCGAACGACGCGTTCAAAAATTATAGCTATATTTGAAAACTTCTAAATAATCTTATTTTTAGATAAATTTTAAATTCTACGACCTATCGACTTAAGACCTGACAAACAAATTTTGCATTTAAAAAACCATTAAGAATTCGTCGAATGGCGCCAAGTAAATCAATATCAAATGAGGCGTTCAAAAGTTAGAGCCATTTAAAAATTTCTAAATAATCATTTGTTCGATACACTTTTTGTATTTTTGAGCTCGAAGAGAAAGATTTTTTTTTAAATTTTTAATTCTTTAAATTTTGTTTTATTATCACGTTTTCATACAAAGTCCTATTCAAAGGTATTATAAATTAACTTCTATTACAATGTAGATCCATTGTATCCTAAAAAAACGTTGCCCGTACACTTAAAAGTAAACTCAACGGTAAACTCATTAACACTAAATCATTATATTATTAGATTAAAACAGGTTCCAGTACAATCTCCCCAGACCGGCTGAATCATACTGTTTGACAAGAAACTAGTTTACAAGAAAATATTTTCATAAAAAAAGACTAGGTTCTTAATCATAACAACGTAAGCAAGGATGACTAACGATTCCAACTAGGCCGTTATCAACGGAATATCCGATATACATATAATAATAATTTCGACAAATAAAAAGACCTCGCCACCAAGAACAAGACGGCGTGACTCACATACCGGGGCGCAAAACTGACTTTTTTATCTACCAATTTAACTTCCAATAGAATTGTTTGAGACACGACGCGCCGAAGTGCATTACCGCAGGCTTTTTGTCGCTCAATTACGAAATTATTTAGTAATAGGGAAAACAAACTATCTATTGTGCCGAATAACTGATTGAAATATTTTCAAATTCCAATTTACAATAAAAGTTCTCACGTTCTCAAGAAAGGCAGTAAGGCTGATAACAAAGCAGTAAATGAGATAAACATTCTTATCTATTATTTCAAACAAAATATTTGTCATCTGTATTCTTTAGTAATAATGTTAAATATGTTGTGATATTGATGAATGTTCTTCTTCCTTTCTTTTTGTTCGTCATCAGCCGGAAGTTCACAGCGGGCCTGTAGGATTTGCCTTGAACGCTCGGCAGGATGTTTGGTGATAGCAGTACGAGATGTCTTGATATTTTACATGTCGTAAACGAGATGGCTAGATCGCCGACTATCTGAAGCCATGAAATCTTACTGGCATTTCATATAGTTGCCTCACACTACACCCACGAATTTTTTTATAGGATAGGGTGGCAAACGAGCACACAATCCACTGAGTTAGGTAATTGGTTGCTATGATGGTAACTTAGGTTCTGATGGTAAGTGGTTGCTATGGCCCATAGACATCTACATCTATCCTCGATTACGAATTAAAATGCAGATGTGTTGTCACCCGTGAGAACTAAGATGGAATGCCTCGATTCCAGTAAAAAGGGTCTCCGGATCTCTATACTCACCATACGAAACACAGCAGTATTAAGCTGCTATTTTACGCTGGTATTCTGTGAGAGCGTGGTTCTTCCCCGGTCGAGCCGACCCATCCATGTTACAACCATAACAGCTGCAGCGTGGCTCTACCACGTGTATTAAATGTGGAGATGGATCCATCAACAACGCCACTACACAGCGAAAATACTTGATCAAATATTTTATTTACCAAATTATATTATATAATTATATAAAATTATACTTTATCTACTAAATCAAAGAAAACAAATCAACAGTCCAACGGAATGCAGAGTCAATTTAAGGATCAATCAATCAAAAAATCAATTTAAGGAATCAATATCGCAAATATAAATATGCCAATTACATTATCTTAGTGGAAAACAAGATTTCAAAAGCTGCTATTTAATTTATTATTATGGTGAAACAGCAACACATTATGGCAATTTATATCTTTATCTCTGGGTATGAAATTTTTTTTTACAGAATTTAATGCACAAATTATATATTTTTAAATAAAATTCATAGATACTACTCAGTGCACCAACAAAGGCGCCACCTAGGGGGTCCAATTGTGATATGCCTTCAGGAGTGACAACATGTCACTATCATAAAATGCCTCTTTACCATAAAAATGGGTATCCGGTTCTCTAGCCTCATCATACCAAACACAACAGCAATTTTATGCTGGTATTCTGTGAGAACGTGGACCTTCCCTGGTCAAGCCAAACAATTTGTGTTGCAACTATAATATAGCTTCAGTGTGGCTCTACCACATTATAACCAAAACAGTGGTTGGTATACCAAAAATTTTTGACGACTCCACGGCGCAGTGGCTTAGCAATGAGTGGCTGTGTTGGGGATCGCGGGTTCGAATCCCGCACGGAACAAGTATTTGTATGGCTTACAAATAATTGTTCCGGGTCTGGATGTTTGTCCTTGTGCAATCTATGTTTGTAAACTGCCCCCGCGATACAGGAGAAAATCTTAGTGTAGGGGTAACATTATTTAAAAATCTAAGAAAAAGATAAAAACAAACAACTAATATATCAAATTAATGTATAAATTTATGATTAAATAGGCAATGACAAATGTGCAAATATTTTTAATTTATCATTTGTTTTTGCTGTTAAAAATTACACACAAAACAACATAATGCAATACAAGATATTGACCTACTAAGCTGTTCACTGACTACTGGCAGCCTTTGGGCTGCTCCAACTAAAATTAAACAAACAAGACCACAGTTGCTCAGGCCACGAGCCCTGAGACCAATGAAGCTGTAAGAGCCGCATAGGCTAACAGCACCAACATCATCGAAACCAGACAGCCCACATTTGTATTGTTACCCTTGAATACTAAGATGGAATGCTTAACAGTCTATAAATTAAACTGTTTCCATTTTAGCGAGAGAAAGCTACCATCATAGATGAACACTTAGGTAGAAAAGAAACCCCACCATCTACTAATGCAAGCAAATATATTTAATATAGGAAACTGAGTTATAAGTAAACATATTCATAGCAATATATAGGTCACCTTAAGCAATCATAGTACTAATTGTAGCAAATTAGTTTACACTATGCTCACTACACTATTATTGGACAATTGTTGTGTAATAGGCTCAGGTCACACTAGTGTTAATATGACATCTAAACTAACATAATTAAGACCTCTAATAACATGGAACACCTGTTATGTTAGTGCAATTTAGACAATTTTATCTTATTTTTTCATAGATACATGCAATCCAAGAGTGTAATTAGAACCTGTTTTATATTTTGTTTTATAATAAGTAATTTATTAACAATGAAATTATTTAATAAATATGAGGTTTATGTAAAATGGAATTATATTTATATTTATATATGGTACATAAAATTAACTCTTTTTATAGAATAAGGGTGACAAACAAGCACACAACCCACCTGATGGTAATTGGATCCTGTGGCCCATAGACATCTACATTTTATCTTCAAATAAAAATCAAAATGCAGATGCGTTACCAGCCTTGAGGACTGAATGCCTTGTTTCCAATAAAAAGGGTCTCCGGTTCTCTACACTCACCATACGAAACACAGGAGCATTAAGCTGCTATTTTATGCTGGTACTCTGTGAGAGCGTGGTCCTACCTTGGTCGAGCCAACCCATTTGTGCTGCAAGCATAATATAGCTGCAGCATGGCTCTACCTCTTACAAAATTACTATAATAAAATTGAAATGTTGAGTGTGTGGTGGCGGTGTATAAAAAACCTTACCTTATAAAAAAGTTGCCAACCCGCAACTATAGCAAAATCTCCCCTATGTGGTAATCAGCCTATGTTCAGCAGTGGATTTTTATTTCAATCTCAAATTTAAATCGATCTCCGTCCCTTTGCGGCGTGATCCTTTACACGCTTCCTTATCAGTAATATCGGGTTGCGTTACACTAACCGGCGCGCTCATTATGGTCTGTTGAACCCAACTCCTTACGAAAGGTTCCACCTGAGTATTCCGCTCCTCATCATCCTCACTCGAGTCGATCTCCTCTTCTCGGTTGAGTCGTACCAACTCCAATTGAGACTTGGCTAAGGCAGCAGCTGCCTGTGCTCGTTCAAGCTCTGAGCGTTCGAATTTAATCCGCGCCTCTAATTCGGCTTTCAGCCTCGCCGATCGCGATGACCTACTACCTCTCTGTGACCCTTTGTCACTAGTGTGCCCGATTACTGTCCTTGACGATGCCGCTTCTTCGGTCCTTTGACCTACTTTTTCGACTACCGTTCCACTCCAGGATATAACGGATTGTTGTGCGGTGCTGGCCTGCGTACCACTGGTTTCCGTCCTGTTGCTTGTTGTTGCCACGGACGCCCCTGAGTCCCACGTGCATGTGGACATATCGGTGGTAGCTCCACTTGAAGGAGTTGTTCCACTCAAAGCAGTAGCTGTGGTCGCTCCAGATGGTTCCGCCTCTTTAGCTTTTCTTGAGAGGCCTGTTCTTGTCCTGGTTCCTTCACTCCTCTCTGTCTGGTCTTGTGCCTTCTTCATCTTGCAGGAAGGTGATAGTTGGCCTACGGTCCCTAACTGTCCCTATGGTCCCTACAACCCCTTTCTTCTACACCCCAACCTAACCCCACTCCAAGATATCAATTGATGGACGACGGAAAATCAAAATGTACCACACAAAGGGACTATTTATGGTATAGTTGCCATGGGTTATAAGGGAGCTGGAAACCACAATTTTTTCTAATATTCTTAAGCTGTTATTTGAAAGATGCTGTTTCCCATCTCCTAGTTCAGTTTCCATCTGTCACCTATTACGACATCCACAAGATGGTAAGGGGCAGCATATGAACCGGATTGTTTCTTGCAAGGAGTTGATGGATGCAGGTCGCTCAGGGCCACACTTTGTCCACACAACCTATGGGGGAGGCTTATGTTCAGCAGTGGACTTGTGAAAGGCTGTAATAAAGATGATGTTGATGATGTACAGAAAAGAGCAACCATCTCTCAAATTGCTCTAATTTCATAGTATCAGAAAACTTGAGTTGTAAACAACATTGTAAAGAAACCTACATGTCTTAGAATCCAAACCCAATTCCATGATTTAAAAATAAACTAGATAGAATATGTTGTGTTAGAAGTTAAGAAATACATAAGATAAAGTTCCCAAAGTTATGCTTGAGTAGATTAATATGTTATTATTGTTTTTTTGTTAGAGTGGATATAATGACAATAATATTATGCATAAAACACACTTTTCTCTAATATGAAGAACTCGAGGAATACTTTGCAGGATTACTTTATACCACTAAGCATAATAACTAGTGACTCAAAGTTTCTTAATAAAATATTAAAAATGCTTAGCATCATCTGTTAGATATTAGATTTTACATAATATAAAATATATTAAACCTATAGCTTTCATTGAATAATCTGAATGTTTTCAAAGCAAATTCTTGAACTGGATGCTGTAATTAGTTAAAATAAGTATATATATTTAGAATATGTGTATATACTATGTATATGTAGTATAGTAAGAATATATATGGGTTTTTTGTATGACAATAGAAACCTTTGAAGCTGTCACAATACATTCCTAGGATAAATTATTAGTAAACTACTAGTTAAAATAAACATAACATAAAAGCAGTCGTTTTTAAAAAGGACAATTTCAATATAACACTTAAAAAACAAAATTATAGTGTTTTGCTTTTAAATATAATGTGCAAATGCAATATTGTATATCCTTAGGTTAAGATCTCAATGGAGAACATTTAATAAAACCTGTGATGTGAAGGCACATTTTCCCAAACAACTAGCAGCCTCCTTTAAAATAACAGCACAAGATGTTTGTATGGTAAACTAAATAACTCACCCTACTAGAAACTCTTCACAGAAGCCTTCGCCTTAGTTATGGACATTTATTTAATAAGAAAAGTTTTAGTATTAAAAGGGTCAAATTAAATTTTAAAATATTTTCATAAGATTTTTAAAATATAAACACTAATCATTAGAATTATTCACTTACTTTACTGATAAAGAGAAGTCACCAGGGCTTGACTCACTGATCCTAATAAGAAATCCTCCCTCTGGTTTATTTGCTAAGAGTTTTTCTGCATCTGCTCTTGTGATCCTACCATAGTACCAACTGAAAATATCATTTATTACAAAAGACATGCAAATATACAACATACAAGAGATGTATTCTAATATACAGATTTTATTAGACATGATCCAATGTACTCACAATGCAATGAAAACTAAGCGTTTCTTTTTATTTAAGCCGAAAACCGGCTAATTCAGTAAGATCATACTTATTCATAAATTATGCTCTATATATAGGCACGAAAAATGCAAAAAATTATGAGTTATAAATTCCATAATGCATATGTTTACATACCTGTGACTTTTCATTTGAATGTAGTTACTAGGGATAAGACCTTCTTTGCCGTCTAATTCTGCCCTGTACCAATTCATATCGTCCTCCATGTTTAGTATCTGCAACAAAATTTCTAGATGGAATCTGATGTCCAACATTGAAGGACTTTCTAGAATCAATGCTTGAATTTAAAAACTTACTTTGAGCACTTGATTTTTCTTAAAACTCAGCTCATCATCTGCAGTTGCAGTGAAATCGTGTTTTGCTATAGCCTCCATGTTCAAATTAGGCACTTCACCGAAATGTCACTGAATACCAAAATAACTCACAAAGTATTTAAATTAACAACGGCGCTTAAGGTCAGGGAAGTAAAGTAATCATAATGCATGTATTTTCCTACGAAAAAAGTTAATTAAAGGTTTTATTCAAATACACGAAACAATTTCGTCCAAACTCTGTCTACACATCAGTCATTCGGTCGGGGCTGGGGCTGCCAGTAGGGTCAACTTACTTTATACCGCTGGGTCCCAGAAATTATACAAAATCAAATCATAAACAAACCAACAACACATTATTGGTGACGAATACGCAAATAATCTCTGGGTAAGATAAAGAGTGCTATTTTCGATTGCATTGGAATTAAAAAAAGCACGTACGTCTTATTAGTCGTCTTCAATTAAAGCGTACCTTATAGTTTAAATTTTGCTGCCAGTTTTCCATACTAGAACTACAATCAAGATTATAAGTGATACAACCTACGGTCTAATGCGGTTATTAACCTAACAACTACATGTTACTGTTTAACGAAAATCTCTATATTTTTATTTTGCTTATCACCCGTCAATCAACAGTATTGTTTTGGATGCGGATCACGCAGAAATAACCCCACGCACACGCGCAGCCTTTCACAACTCTCGCTTAATGTGCTACATTTAGATAAGGATTTTATTTTAAAAAGTGAATAATTCAAAGTGTATTTTTCGTTTTTCATTAATTGCTGTCATAAGTCCACACTTGAACATAGTTATTCCCATAGATTGCTTGAAAAGGGGGATTGAAAAGGGCTTAAGATTTTGGCAGGTGAATTGGCAACCAAAGTTCTTTTAATATTAGTAAGATGTTATTAGAAAGATGCTATACTGCTCATCACCAATTTCATTTCAGTTCCCACATCACCTCCTACGAAAGGTACTCACGGGTAGTCTAAGGCCCGCCTCACACTACATACGGAATTCCGTTTCGGAATTCCATACCGGAATGAACGAGTCGGCCACACACATATGGGATTCCATATGTGTGTGGCAGACTCGTTCATTCCGGCCGTTTTGCCCGCAGAATTCCGTACGGAAAACAACCGTAGGTGTGTGACGAGTCATTGATTTCATATGGACTTGCTGCGTTAGGAATCACGAATCGGAATTCCGAAACGGAATCCCGAAATAATCCCGAAAAGTATGTGGCGGACCTTATTATCCATTATTTTATGCAAGGCGAACGATGCTAAAACGATGTTTAAAATTTTGCATAGTTTGCTTTTCATTTGAATTCTTATTTTCGTATACAATTGCTCAACTATATAATTCAATCTGCTATAAAAATAAAATGGTATAGCGGAAAAAATGGGCTACTTCACGTTGCTATTTAAATAACTGGCTGTAGGCTATCTAGCCAAATAACTTGTTTCAAGTCGAATGATAAACTGGTAATTTCCGAAAACACGTATATTTTGGTATTTTTTTCTTAACTAGGAGATTACAATGCAGTGGCTGGATGAAAAGAAAGAAATGGAACAAAAGTAAGGTTGCAAGCTCATTGCGCATGTTGGTTCTCCATATATTTAGTACAATGCAAAATTTTCCGTATTCTACTAATCTTGTATCCAATTATACAACCTGGCAGCCCTGAAGCCATTTTTAAAATTTATTGTAGTATAGCTACAAGGCTTTCAGCCTATAATAATATATTAAATAATGCCGTATTAAAGTCACAAAATATTACAGAATATTTCGAGATATTTTGCTTTTTTACAGCAGTTCATACTAACGGACAGTTGAATAACAATAATAATCTATAATAGCGTTTTAAAACTAGATCTTAAAACACTTAAGGTGCCTAAGGAGAAAAATAACTCGAAGCTTATTTCACCATGATAGCACTTGTTTTATCCTTCTACCCCAGTATATCCTAAGTCTATGTTTCTACTGATAGTTTACATGCTCAGGCATTACACACTAAACGCATCACTTTTACGTATCAAAGTCCTATTCAAATCGTTATTTAAATGATAATTTAGATCAACAACGGGCCGGCCAGTGCTGCCAAATGCGTTGCCTGACATATTTATAAACTAGATGATACCCGCTCACTTCGCTGTGCGCATCAAGATCTGAATTTGTGTATTGTCTTATAGCATCGCTAAAGAGTATATTATAATTACTACGTTATCGGCACAGACTAATATGATGCTTACGGTTATATGATATTATTATAGGCATTAAGACTCATACCGAAAGTATTATCAACCGCTACAATCTTTATAAAACTAATGTGCTTTTTAACATGAAATGTTTGGATTGATATTTGTATAGTTGTCATGGGTAATACCACTCTTTCCCTAAATAATAGCCAACCATTTTGTGGTTTCTCCGAGTCGGATTCGAAGGGGCAACCTGTGGCCGCACCATTTTGATAGATAGATAGAAAATTCTTTATTGCACTCAAACAAAACAATTTGGTACAAAGGCGAACTTAATGCCGAAAAGGCATTCTCAGCCAGCTAACCTTACGTAGTGTGGTGAGAGCTATAAGTAGAGCCGCGAAAGAAAAAAAAACTAACTTATTTATTGACTAGCTGTTACCCGCGGCTTCGCCCGCATGGTCACTGGGAAATGAACTAAGTATCCATTGCTTTTTGAATTGAAAGAAAACTGAGTTTTATAGATTTGTCAGAGATGCACCCATTAAAAGGAAACTGAGCAAAATTGATTCGTCATTATTTAAATGTTTTGAAACGCAGCGTGTAGGAAAGCATGAAAATAGCCTGTTTATTCCAAATGGAAATGGGATATTTTTTTAATTAAAGGAAACTGAGCATAATTATCCGTCAGGGATGCAGACTTTTGAAAAAAAAAACTGAGCTAAATTGATACGTCAGAGATGCAGTTTTCTGAATTGAAAGGAAACTGAGCCAAATAAAAGATCCGTCAGAGATGCAGGCTTTTGAGTAGAAAGGAAACTGGGCTTAATAGGTCCGTCAGAGGTGCAGCATTTGGAATTGAAAAGAAACTGAGCTAAATAGGAAATTTGAAAGGGACGATCTGTGGGAATTCTGATTAATTGATTGTGGGAATTTTGGAAAAAAAACTAACTGAACACTATTTTAAGACGCTACTGTACACAATGTTATATGTTTTTCCATTCGGGGAAAGAATGTGGAGATTCTGGGCATCATCATACATACAGCTGACTATGAGAGAAGCACGGTTTTTATAAGTTGATCCCCGCTACCTGTAACGTTTGCCCTTGCGCTTTATTAATTGTCATTGCAAAACTGAGCTTAATAGGGAACTGCAACCTTTTGAATTGAAAAGGAAGATCTGTGGGAATTATAGGGATCCGTGGTATACATCTATCTCGCTCTGGAGCGGTTCGAAACCTTAGATAACAGCTGGATTGTGCTCTCCCTCCGCAAACAAGACTACGTGAATTCAGGGCGTGCTGATTTAATTTTAGTACAGATTCGATCAGATCAGGTTGCCTTTGCTCCCGCCACAGACACAAAATTCTGTATGCTATCCAGCTTTCACAGTAATATCGTATTTTTCTCGGAAAGTCTAGAACCCAGAGCCGTAAACTCAGTTAATTAATTAATAATAAGAAATGTATCACTTTTCATACTTTACGTATTTAAGGTTATAATAGTTTTTATTTAATTTTTAGATAACGGTGCATTACCTTTTAATGTGAGTGGTATTATTATAATCGGGGACCAAACCTCTACCAAATAAAATACCTTACTCCCCCAAATTCCTGCCAAAAGATTCTAAATCCAACCCGTTGTTTTCCCGATGGATACCGCATTCGCTCCGTGAAGAGCAAAAAGCGGCTCGCGTTACTTGGTGCGTCAGAACTCTCGAAAGATTCCACGCAGGATCCTCAAATGCTGTATACAACATCGTATCAGGTGACGAATCCTGGATAAAACCAGTCACGAGTTTGGGTGTTCGAAAATGAGTTAAAGCCAACAAAAATTGTTCGCTACTAGAAACCGCTTTAGATTACGTTATTGTTGGTTCCGCTCCTACGGTTTATAATATTTCGGCAATTTCTTATTGTTACACCGCTATTGAACCTCCCGAATTATTGGCTCGCAATTTTCGGGAAATTGAGGAGGGAAACGCTCCGCCCATACTTAGCTCGTATAATAGATTATGCGAGGAGTCGAAAAAAAAAACATTAGAATTTAATTGTACGGAATAGGTAGTGAACCTGTAGTAGTTTCATCGCAGCCGAAGGGAACGCAGAATAGGGATAGCCCTGGAGCCAGGTTTATAGACACCGTGAAGAAGGTCCAAATTAAAAAAGTTAGATCACTCCGCGACCCGTCAAGTGACAGATTGGGTATACGTGGTTAGCGACAAAAGACCCGAGTGCATGTCGTCAGCGGAAGCACTCGCAGCGTGGAGCAAGGTCACGGCTACGGTACATAGCGATGCCAAGCTGCAGCTGCAGAAAGTGTGCCGCCTTGGGAACGACGGGATGGACCTGCTGAGGCCAATATTGCTTGGTGGAGAGAAATAAAACACTTACGAGATAGGGAGGTCAGGCTGCAATCAGACCTATCCGCTTTATCGAGAGAAGTGAGGACGCTTCGCGAGCAACAGACCACCAGCACTATTATTCCAAAACGTTCGTCGCATAACTTCACCGCTTAAGATTATTAATAGTTTCGATTCCCTCTAGATATTGCGTACTTATGATTAAATAGTTTTGTGTGAATTAAATATTGGTTCATCCCTAGTAGAATTATAAATTAATTACACAACTGTCGAATGTTATATTTATAAATAAATATTCGAAAAAATATGTCAAAGTTTGATAACGTCGAAACTTTTAATGTTAAAAGGTTTCTTTAGCAGAAATAACTCATTGAATAAAACTATTATTTACGGATTTTATCGCGTTTAATTACTTTAATTTATTTTTATTATCCCGACGTTTCGGGTGCTTTACAACACCCATGGTCACGGGGGGACTGAGATGTTTGACGTCCCATTGTCATAGTTAGTCCGGCTACCTTCAGTTTTTGAATATTAACTTTTGGTCCGATTTACGCAAAACGAGCTTATAGTATCATGAAGTCTTGCAGTGGTACGCTTGGGTTTGGGTTTAATTTTGTTAATTATAGGATCTCAAGCAGCTGGCAGCACGCATCCATCTTCTCTATTGAAATTTAGATGTTTTTTAATTTCAATAGCCTCGCGTATCATCCTTGGTAGGAATCGGTGTTCTTTTACGAGGATTTGTGGTTTACCAAATCGAATGTAATGGTGGGGACGATCTTGAACATGTTCGCAGACTGCAGACTTCCCGGAGCGTCGGTGCTTCACGTCAGCTATATGTTCCTTCACGCGGGTTTTTATAGATCTTTTTGTTTGACCTATGTAGGAGAGACCACATTCACAATCTTGTACACACCTGCATCCTGCAGAGGAATATTACATTTGATGGATGGTAAAAATTGACTAATCTTCTTCGGCGGCTTGTAGTATGTTTTAATGGAAGCTCGCTTCAAGATGTAGCCAATCTTGTCTGTGACTCCTCTGACATACGGTAGTACAGCAGGCGCGCGCTCGACTGTGGCCGGCTTCACTCGTTCACTGTGACGTAGGCACGGGACCCGAAGCTTATTGTCTTACAATACTTGCTTGACGTGCTGAAGCTCGGCGGCCAGATGTTTCTGTCACAGATCCCTCGTGCTCTCTGAAACAAAGATTTACCCACGGTAGCTAACTGTGAAGGATGATGGTGAGATTCATCATTTAGATATCGGTTGGTATGGGTCTTTTTCCAATACACAGTATGACCAATAGTGTTATCAAGATTTCGGATGATTAAAACATCTAGGAAGGCTAAAGAATTATTTGCCTCTAACTCCATTGTGAATTGTATTTTAGTTTATGGAGTTAAGATGGTCTAAAAATGCAGTTACTTTGTCAGATGGTAAAATTGTGAGTGTCGTCTACGTACCGCTTGTAGAACTTTGGATTTACAGGAGCAGTAAGAAGGGCTTTCTCCTCAAAGTCCTCCATGAATATGTCGGCGACTATGGGAGACACAGGTGAGCCCATCGCCACACCATCTACTTGTTTGTAGAACTCCTCCTTCCAAAATAGATAGCCAGATGTGAGGCAGTGTTATATATATATATATATCTTCATCATCTTCATTACAGCCCTTCACAAGTCCACTGCTGAACGTAGGTCTCCCCCAAATAATGCCACAAAGGATGGTTCTGAGCCACCTGCATCCATCGACTTCCTGCATGTCTTACCAGGTCGTCAATATATATATTGTTGCATGAATAAGTCAACTAGCGCCATCTAGTGTCAGGAACGAGAGCGAGGGGAGCATTGAGAAAATGACATCACAAATCGCTCAACTGACAGCGCCTAGTCGAAACTCGAACGCTCGGTACCTTCCGCGTGTTTACTTGAACATTCTGGATATTTCTTTGCTAATTCAAATATATAGGCGCTGCAAGATGCGATCGAGGCAGTGTTGATTTGGGCGAAACAAGCGAAGCTTCGGAGTGGAATTAAGTGAATTAGTGTGTTTAAATTATTAGTGTTTTAACTCTAATTGTGTAAAGTAAATTAAAGTGTTAATTTAGGTAATTTTATCGGCAATTTTTATTGTCACGAACCTCAAGCTCGTAACAATTGGTGTCAGAAGTGGGATAAAATCATGCCGATTTTACCTAAGGAGGAAACGGAGGGTGTCCGTACCCGAAATCAACGCCAGCAGGAGACGGACCAAAGAAGATTTGGTGGTGCAACGCCGCTGACGTCGGAGGGCCAGCCGCCGGCTGCAGGCCCGTCAGTAGCTCCTCCATCTGCAGCACCCGATTTAGGTGCTCTGATGGTGATGCTGCAGGAACAGGCTCGCCGACAGGAGGAACAGGTCCGTCGGTTGGAGGAGCAGCTGCGGGGTGGACAGGATGAACAGGCTCGTCAGCAGGCGGAACAGGTCCGTCAGTTGAAAGAGCAGCTGCAGAGCGGACAAGAGGAACAGGCCCGCCGACAGGAGGAACAGATGCTTCTCATGAAGGACCTTCACGCTACCTTCGGGAAAGAGATAAGGGAGGTGAAAGATAAGGTTGCTCAACATGAAAACCGCCTGTCGGAAGCTGAAACCCGAATTGACCTAGTGAACAATCGGGTTGACAACGTAATGGCTGACATGAGGAAATCACTTGACGAACTCAAACTTGGCGAGGGAACTTCAGTTCCCGTAGTAGCTACTACACCTTCGCTACGTGGGTTCAAGGTGCCACCATTCGACGGGACTTCTTCCTGGTCAGCCTACAAAATCCAGTTCGAGGCTGTTATGAAGGCGAACGGCTGGAATAAAAGTCAGGCCATGACTGCTCTCACACTAGGCCTGCGCGACCAGGCCTTAACAGTTCTGGAAGCTCTCGGTGAGGAAGTGACTTATGAGCAACTCCTTGAGGCATTGGAGGCGAGATATGGCGACGCTCACCTGGAACACGTCTTTCGTGCGCAGCTTAAAGATCGTGTGCAGCGCATCAACGAAAACCTGCAGCAGTGGGCTCTAGAAGTGGAGAAGCTGGTGCGAAAAGCATACCGGTCTGTACCTGCGCTCATTGAAGGGAACCTGGTGCAGACATTCATCGACGGCATCCGCGACCTGGAAGTCAGAGCTGCTGTGAGGCTCGGGCACCACGAGACGCTTAAGGACGCCTTGGCCCATGCACTGGAAGTGGAAGCCGTGCGGCAGGATCATCGTTCCCATCGCGTCAGGGAGGTTGCAGCAGCTACAGTTCGCGACCGCAACAAAGGATACAGCCCAAGGTGCTATGGCTGTGGGGAAAAGGGCCATCTTCGATCCAGCTGCCCTAAGCGAACCCTAGAAAGGGAAATTGAACGATCTCAGGAGGGTAGTGCGGCCAACAGCACCGCCCAGCAGCGGCAGGGAAACGAGTAAAAGCCAGAACTGCGGGGCGGGTGCTGGCTGATGTTAAAAGAGCCCCAAGGATCTCGATCTCACAAACCCATGATGGGAACAGCCTAATCATAAAGGGCGAGATCAACGGAATGCCGTGTAAGCTGACCATAGACACTGGAGCCTCTCGTACGGTTGTTAGTTCCCAACTTATAAGTCAGTTCCTTGGGGACTCCGCATACAACCGAGAACGCCTTAATTTGGTAACAGCCACCGGTCAGCGTATACCCGTCCGTGGAGAGAAGGAGATGGAGTTGAAGCTAGGCAACGTGATCTACCTGCATAATGTCATCGTGGCTGATATAATGGACGACTGCATCTTAGGCCTAGACTTTATGAGGAATAATTGTTGTGAGATCGACGTTAAGCAAGGTGTTTTGAAATGTGGACAGGAGGAACTTTTTATGGAAGGTGCGTTACCAGGGAACGTGTACAGCATCAAGAAGATTGTTCTTCCGCCGAGATCGGAAACGATTGTTCCGGTTAGTCTACCTCGAAACGCTGGGCAAGCTCACCGTTGTGTACTTGTGGAAAGGGTAAACAATGACCTTCCATGGAAAGTAGCTCGAACCTTGGTCAGGACCACTGACATCTCAGGAGTACGTGTGCTGAACCTTTGCGACCGGGAACAGATTATAGAAAAAGGCACACTGGTTGGTACTTGTGAGGAAGTGGATTGGTTACGTCAGTGCCAATATATATCGAGTGGGACCCCCAGCAAGGATTCAGAAACGAGAGTGACCACACTTTTGGAAGACTGTCGCAGTGTTCTGTCCCCGAACGAATTGGTCAAGGCGAAGAAGTTGTTACTCAAGTACGCCGATGTATTCTCATCAAATGATGCTGACATAGGAAAGACTGGCCTAGTTCAACACAAAATAAACACAGGAGAGGAATTGCCTATCCGTCAGCGGCCAAGAAGATTGCCGGTAGCACGTGAAAAGGAAGTGGAAACCATGATTGAAGGAATGGTGAAGGATGGTGTTATTGAACCTTCCTCTAGTCCATGGTGTTCACCAGTGGTGCTGGTGAAAAAGAAGGATGGCAGCATGCGGTTCTGTGTTGATTACCGCCGTCTGAACGACGTTACAAAGAAGGACAGCTATCCCTTGCCAAGAATTGATGACACGCTGGACATGCTTACAGGAGTAAAATGGTTTAGCACGCTGGATCTAAAAAAGTGGCTACTGGCAAGTTGAAATTGACCCTAAGGACAAGGAGAAAACTGCGTTCTCGACGGGAAAGGGTCTGTGGCAATTCAAAGTAATGCCGTTTGGGTTGTGCAATGCTCCAGCAACGTTTGAAAGGCTGATGGAACTTGTACTTACCGGGCTAATTGGCGATGCCTGTCTGGTCTACTTGGATGACATCATCATCGTGGGCCTTACGTTTGAGGAACACCTTCAAAACCTGGAACGCGTGCTCATGAAGATTCAGAGTGCCAACCTCAAGTTGAGCCCGAAGAAATGTTCACTATTTCAACGGCAAGTTAACTTTTTGGGGTTTGTAGTATCGGAAGAAGGTATCCGCACAGATCCAGAGAAAATCGCCGCTGTCAAGGATTGGCCGGTTCCAAAAGACAAGACGCAGGTTAGAGCATTTTTGGGTTTGTGCTCCTATTACCGGCGATTCGTGAAGAACTTTGCAGATATAGCCAAACCTCTGCACAAGCTAACCGAGGAGAAGCGACAGTTCTGCTGGGATGAAAGTTGCAATATCGCATTCCAGGAGCTCAAGGACCGTCTGTGCAAAACACCTATTTTGGGATACCCTGATGCAAGCAAAGAATTTATAGTTGACACAGACGCAAGTGATATAGGACTCGGCGGTGTGTTGTCTCAACGGAATGGTGACCAAGAGGTCGTGATAGCGTACTTCAGCAAGTCGTTGTCAAAACCGGAAAGAAACTACTGTGTCACAAGACGCGAATTGCTAGCTGTGGTAAAGTCGTTGCAACATTTTAGCAAATATCTTCTGGGACGAAAATTTCACTTACGAACTGACCATGCTGCACTAAAATGGCTATTGCAGTTTAAAAACCCAGAAGGACAAGTTGCGAGGTGGATTGAACTACTGCAGGAATACGACTTTGAGATCGAACATCGCAGCGGGAAATCTCATGGCAACGCAGATGCATTGTCAAGAAGACCTTGTCCTGAAGATTGCAAACATTGTACTAGGCAAGAGAGTAAGGAAGTGGTATCCGTGAGGATGCTCAGGGCAGACCACCTCAGCAACGAGTGGAAGGACAGCTTACTACATGCACAGCAGGAAGATCCGGACATCAAGCCGATTCTGGAATGGATAAAGGCCAGTGCTCCCAAGCCCAAGTGGAGTGACGTCTCAGCGATGAGTTCGACCACTAAAAGCTATTGGGCCCAGTGGGACAGCTTGCTGCTTCAGGATGGAGTTCTGTGTCGTAAATGGGAAAACGTTCGGGGAGACAGCTGTCATTTGCAAATGGTTGTCCCTAAAGTTAAAGTACCGGATGTTCTACAGCTGTACCATAATGATTGTTCAGGAGGCCATCTGGGAGTTAAACGAACTCTACTGAAGATCCGAGAACGGTTTTACTGGGTCCACTGTCGAAACGATGTCGAGGACTGGTGTCGCAAATGTACAAGTTGTGCGGCTGTAAAGGGACCTCAGACTCGTAGTAGAGGTGCATTGAAGTTGTACAATGTTGGTGCACCATGGGAGAGAATAGCCATTGACGTGGCGGGGCCGTTTCCGGAGAGTGAAAGCGGTAACAAGTATTTCATGGTTGTGATGGATTACTTCACTAAGTGGCCAGAAGTCTTCGCCATTCCAAATCAAGAAGCTTCAACAGTTGCAGATAAACTAGTTCATGAAGTCTTCTGTCGTTTTGGAGTACCTTTAGAGATTCACAGCGATCAAGGAAGGAATTTTGAGTCTCAAATATTCCAGGAAACTTGCCGAGTTATGGGTACTCATAAAACAAGAACGACTTCTTATCACCCGCAATCTGATGGAATGGTGGAACGATTTAATCAGACATTGGAGAGGTACCTAGCAAAAGTTGTAGACAATCGGCAACGAGATTGGGACAAGCACATACAACCGTTTTTGTTGTCATATCGAAGTTCTGTTCACGAAAGTACAGCAGTGACACCAGCTTTCGCAAACTTTGGAAGAGAATTACGGCTGCCTGCAGACCTGATCACCGGGATACCACCCGATGCTCCACGCAGTATAACCGATTATGCAAATGACTTGCGGAAAAAAATGAATGACGTTTATGAGCACGTCAGACAATCGGGCCAGCAAATGTCTGAAAAGATGAAAACCCGGTATGACCGCAAAATGAACAACAAAGGTTTCGACGAAGGTTCACTTGTGTGGTTGCACAATCCAGTCCGCAGCAAAGGGAAATCTCCTAAGCTTCAAGCTAAATGGGACGGCCCGTACCGGATTGTAACCAGGATCAACGATGTGACCTACCGGATACAGAAAGGCGCAAGAGGGACTCTTAAGATCGTCCATGTGGATCGCTTGGCGCGTTATTATGGGACCGATAATGCTCGGGACGAGCATGTCTTAGGAGGGGGCAGTGTTGCATGAATAAGTCAACTAGCGCCATCTAGTGTCAGGAACGAGAGCGAGGGGAGCATTGAGAAAATGACATCACAAATCGCTCAACTGACAGCGCCTAGTCGAAACTCGAACGCTCGGTACCTTCCGCGTGTTTACTTGAACATTCTGGATATTTCTTTGCTAATTCAAATATATAGGCGCTGCAAGATGCGATCGAGGCAGTGTTGATTTGGGCGAAACAAGCGAAGCTTCGGAGTGGAATTAAGTGAATTAGTGTGTTTAAATTATTAGTGTTTTAACTCTAATTGTGTAAAGTAAATTAAAGTGTTAATTTAGGTAATTTTATCGGCAATTTTTATTGTCACGAACCTCAAGCTCGTAACAATATCATAAAATCCTAAATAAATCTAGAAATGTTAAAGTCACAAAAATAATCTTTGCCTAGCACTTACACGTCTTAAAACGTGTTTCAGTATTTCATAGTATATAATTATGATATTCTGAATTTCTCTATGATGTTACAACGAAGAATTGAAATAAATATTTTATGGATTGTACTCAATTGTAATATCTCGCATTCTGTGCATCATATCATAGGTATTTTACGATAATATTAATACGAGGGTGGATTGAAAAGTACTCGGCCTAACCAAGAAAATAAACACATTCTAAATCAGTTATATTTTTATTTTTCTACATAATCACCATCAAGTTCAATACACTTTTGCCACCTCCCCTTCCAAGCATTTAGACCGTTGAAAAAAAATGATTCTTCCTTAGAGTCAAAATATGCGTCTACAGCTGCTTTGACCTCGTCGTTTGTCGAAAATCTTTGATCTCCCAAGTGCTTTTTTAGGTTAGGGAACAGAAAGAAGTCTGATGGTACCAGATCAGGTGAATACGGCGGATGCGATAACAGTTCAAAGCCACAGTTGTGAATTTCAGCCATTGACTGTACTGACGTGTGAACACGGGTGTTATCTTGATGAAACAGGACTTTTCTTCTGAGAATTCCTCGACGTTTTTCTTTTATTTCCTCTCGTAAACGACGTAGTAAGGTGCAGTAGTAATCATAGTTTATAGTCTGACCCCTTTCAAGATAATCAATCATAATCACACCTTTCGAGTCCCAGAATACTGAAGCCATCACCTTATTTGCCGACAAAATCGACTTAGCCTTTTTAGGGGGTGGTGAACCAGGTCTTCTCCACTGTTTTGATTTTTGTTTTGTTTCCGGTGTACAGTAATGAACCCATGTTTCGTCCATAGTAACAAAACGATTCAAAAAATCATCTGCATCGGCTTCAAATAACTCCAAACAGTTGCGTGAAATAGTCAATCGCGTCATTTTTTGTTCAACTGAAAGCAGTCGCGGAACCCACCGTGAAGACGGAAGACACCTTGTGGAAACCCAACTCGTTGACAATGATGTTTTGAGTTCGTTCATAAGAGATGCCTATAATCTCGGCTATCTCTCTAATTTTTAATCTGCGGTCTCCCATTATTAAATCAAGTACTTTTTTAATATTTTCGTCAGTAGTTGACGTCGAAGGCCTTCCAGAGCGGGGTTCATCTTTCACACTCTCTCTACCACGCTTAAATTCTGCTATCCATTTTTTGACGGATGAATATGACAGAGCACAATCGCCTAATGTACTGACCATGTCATCATGGATGGCTTTTGATGATAGCCCCTTCTTATGGAGGTACTTAATGACGGCATGCTGCTCGATTTGCTCCATTCGCGGAAATTATGTCCGATTACTTTGTTAATAAATTTATAAAATCACAACTAATTATCGCACACGTTTCGAACTTCACACAATGAACTAGTCTGAACTGAACTAAATAATGTGGGTAGATTTGATTTTTAGAATTGAATGGATCTGTGTTAGGCCGAGTACTTTTTAATCCACCCTCGTAATATTATGTGAAGTGGCACTGTACAGCAGCGGTATAAGATACATAAGTGCAAGTGCAGCAGTGCAGCTGCTGGAACTTATAAAATTATTACCACCTTACTTATTTAAATTATTAACCAGCTTATGCATTGTTTTGTATAATGTTTTAGTTTAATTTGGCTTGATGTTTGCTATTATGTTATGTTCCAAGCTGGCAACATTGCTAAGAGTTTAAATTGTCAAATTAATTTTGTTTTGACATATTTCGTTCTTTTTCTTTTTATGTCCAATCGCCTCCCAGTGGCATTACACGCGTAAGTTTTTCCACGAATCTTAAAAAATTATTATAATCCTTGAATATTTTTTAAGGAAATTACAAACATGAAACCACATAGTTCAAGTTTCTTTAATTTGTAATATATTTCAGTTATAGTAAATAGTTTACTTGTGAAAGATTTCCGGTGTGCATGATACTGTTTGTTTCAGGTTTAGTCGTAACTCAAATAAACGCTACGATGTCGGGAGGATTAGATATTTTGACTCTTAACGAGGAAGATGTTACCAAAATGCTTGCGGCAACAACCCATCTTGGGTCCGAGAATGTAAATTTTCAGGTTAGTTTTATTTACGTTTCGTTGCTTTTTAACCTATAAGTAAAATGATGATACGAGAATCCGTTCCATATCAATTTTCTGACTATTGTGAAGATCAATTCTCCCAACTGACATAAAATTATTTAGGATGAGGATACTATAAATATAGTGACTTTACTTACCTACTATCTAAATGTTTTTAGATGGAGACTTATGTCTACAAGCGCCGTGCTGATGGCACCCACGTGATTAATCTTCGCCGTACATGGGAGAAGCTTGTGTTAGCCGCTCGGGCTGTGGTCGCCATTGAGAACCCAGCTGATGTGTTCGTAATTTCATCTCGACCATTTGGACAACGTGCTGTACTTAAATTCGCAGCGCATACTGGTGCCACACCTATTGCTGGTCGTTTTACACCTGGTGCTTTCACTAACCAAGTAAGTAGTATTACCTTTTCAAGAACTCTGAAACGGGCATTTAGAATCTATGAAATATGGCAAAAAAATTTACTTTTGATAAGAAAAAATGTTTACAATTTTAACTTAAATTAAAATTTTAAGGCGTTAATTGATTGATTGTTTGAGCTGACCAGGCAGGTGTCCGCAACTTCAAGTCCATATTTTGCCTGTGGGCAATATAAGACAAATTATTATATTTGAGACACTATATCATTGAAGAATCTCAGTAAGTTCTTTACATTGACCAATGCCTCCAAGGAGTGACTTTGGCGAGTCAAGGTACTTAGCTCTAACTGTAACTAAATAAATGTAAATAAATCAAGTAGAACATAGGCTGCCATTTCCTTGTACCCTATGCAGACTGCACAAAGAGCTGTGAAACAAGTTAAGAGATTCTTATTAAAGAAGTGGTGTCCTTTTGTGGCACGGCTGACCAGTCTAATTTGAGGTTTGCTGGGATAGAATGTGTCGACTTTATATTGATACTTGATATGATTTCGTACTGTTATTCTTACATACTCAAAGATGTGCAGCTGTGGGTTAAGGCCATACAGGTCACAATGCTAAACCATTCTGACCGAGTTCACAAGAGCTGTAACTCTATCCATTGAAGATTATTAAAATATCTAACCTCGTTTAATGCTGGAAGCATTCAAATATGTCTGCCGATTCTGCCTGGATGATTCCTATGCATTTGTCCTAGCTGACAGTATTTTGGACTCTTAGCAATGTTTCTTTAAGATAAGATTCTGTAATCAGTATCTGACTCAGTTTTGTACCCAATGTGAATTTTGAGCTCATGAGAGTTTTAATTTTCAGATTATAGAAGTTCGTATACTTGAATTTTTTTGTACTTTTTACTAAACATATTTTAAAATCCTCTCACTCATGGTTTACAGGTGGGTATTTTCTTCATACATTATGTTCAAGATGTTGTGTGCAAAGTTCTGGGCACAACTACGGTTCTTACAGTGCCATATTTTCATAGCAAATTCGTATAGATCTCGACGAGATATGCTGAAAAGTAAAAATATTTTCTTTTAATATATCTGTTAGCTTCCAAGATATATACTCAAAAATTACTTTTTTTTACACAGGAATATTGACTCTGTTACTTCTGCAATGACTTCGGTGCTGGGGGAGTGCAGCTCCTTCACCCTTACGTAGCAAATCGCAGGCACCCATGCTCACCTCCCCATTATTTGTTGCCTTCGGCGACTAGCCTCAGTTGCTACTGCTCGCACAGGTGCCTGCTATTCGCTTCAGTAGGGGAGGGGGGCTGCTCTCCTCCAACTATGTGAAGTCGAAACTTGCTGATTCTGTTTTAGTAATCGATTTTTGAGTATCAATATCTCTGAAACTAAGCTAGATATTGAGAATTTTCGTTCTTACTTTTTGGCGTATCGTCGAGATCGCGGCGTCATATCGTGGCGCCGTAGGCACGGCAGAAACCTCGAGTTCCACTATTGTTTAAAGTTTTTAGTCTTATAGCTGACAGGGCTGTTGAATAAGTTTAGGGAACTGAAATCCAGCATTACATCCAGGGCCTCAGTGGCTTTAGTTTTCATGCATTCTGTAGCGGCCATGCTGATTATTCTTTGGCAATGTTTTAATTTCTTGCTTTTGGTGGCCATCTTGATTTTTGACTACCATAAGCTGTCATAAGGTGGATAACCAATTTGTACAGGCACAGGATGGCTAATGGATGATTAACAAATAAAACGGGTCGGCTTTAGTAATCTGCTGCACGATTTAAATGATTATTTTAGCCATAGTGGACAGGCAATGATGCTATTGATTACCATTTAGCTGCTTTTTATGCCGGAAATCTTTATTTTTCGAGATATCGATAGTTAAAGTTCGTCATCCGGTACTTGATTTTGATAATGTTTTTAGTCTAGGAGGCTTGTTAGGGTTAATCTTAAACCTACTACACTGTTTTTAGATGTCGGAAATGCATTTTGAATTAATTACGATAAAAACAAATTTCACCAAAAATAGTGTAAAAGTCAATTTGTTCTCGTATTATGAAGTAGATTTCCGATACTTGATTTTTTAATTATGTTTTCAATTTAGGAGGATTGTCAGGGTTAAGCTCGAACCATTTACACTGTTTTTGGATTTCGGAAATGCCTTTTGAATTAATTACTTACGATAAAAATAAATTTTACTTTAAATTACATATAACGAAATGCAAATATATCAGTTTGTTTTCTTAACACAGATACACTCATAAAAAAGTTAATCACGAAAAGTGAATCACGGTTTCACGAATTGAATTCACGACTTGAATCACGGTTTATCCGAAAACAAAATTATAACAATAATTCACATTACATTATTTCATTTACCACTCTAGTAGCAGAGTTAAGAGCAATTAGACTTTGTAGATAAAATAGGTCGAATCGATTCTAAAACCGAATTAGCACACCCCGACTCCACATAGTTTTTTCTGCCCTACCCCTAGAGTGTTTTTGTAAAGCCGTAGGCACGGAGGGAGAGCAGCCCCCGCCCGCTGTAGTAAATCGCAGGCACCTAAGCAAGCCATAGCGGCTGAGGCTGGTCACCGAAGGCGACCAACAAGCCGAAGGCTGCGGTGGCGAACGTGGGTGCCTGTGATTTGCTACGCAAGGGCAAAGGGGCTGCACTTCCCGCAGTGCCGAAGCCGTTGCAGAAGTAACTGCGTCAATATTCCTGTATAAAAAAATAAGGTTATGATTTTACAGAAAAAGGGGGGTTTCCGGCACTTCCCCCTTTTAGGGCGAGGTTCCTACTCCAGCCCCCCCCACTCGGTGACCATATATTCATGCGGCAGATTCCTAAAAAAATTCATAAAAAATGGGGGGGGGGTTTCCGGCACTTAATTCTTTTAGGGGGAGGTTCCTACCCCTCCCCCATCTACCCGCCCACTCGGCGACCAATAATTCGTGCAGCAGATTACTAAAGAATTACCAATAAAACTTATTTGTTATCTTAAGTACTTTCGAGAGTTACTTTCAATTTGGTGAAAAAAAGTAAACAACTGCAGTTGTATATTAAATGTATATGAGTAAACATGACTAGCTCCAATTTATTAGGGTTTACTGTTTAGTTAGGTTAGTAGTGTGAGAGTAAAAACGACAAAAATAGTATTGCTTACTGTACAACACGCGCACACGCGGGGAAGTTCGAGTGGTGGCAAGCGGGGTGTAATATTGCAATCTAATCTCAGTTTTGCATATGGTAGTCCTTCCATGTGAGTGAAAGTACATTTGATTATTTGCTAATATTTTTCTATGATGACAATATAAACTAAGGAACCACTGACTGCTTTCAAATGCAGAAATGATTATTATTTTATCTGATAATATTAATAAATGTATGGTATCTCTGTATAGTTTGTCTTTGTACTTAACAAATTGTTTATTCCTCGTTAGATCCAAGCTGCATTCCGGGAACCCCGTTTGCTGATTGTTTTGGATCCCGCTCAAGACCACCAGCCCATTACTGAAGCTTCCTATGTCAACATTCCAGTTATTGCTTTCTGCAACACTGACTCACCACTCCGTTTTGTGGACATTGCTATCCCATGCAACACAAAGGTAAAAAAAATTCAGATTAAAACTAAAATTATATAAATTAAATTAAAATTATGTATATAAATTTTAAAACTTAGTTTTTGGAATAAGTATACCCTATGCATTTGCAATTAATTATGTTTTCAACTATTTATTAATCATAATTATTTTAAAAGTAGTAATATTAGCCTAGATTGGCAACAAACACTACAAGTTGTATTTTAAACATTATATAGAAAGAAATGTTATTAATAATCAATTAATATCGTTTGTTGAGATCTGACTAATTTATTAATGTTTTGATAACATATGAAAAATAAAGATATTAATGGTTACTTTGCAACCATCCATTAATAAAAATAAAATGATGTGTCTTACCTAGTTTGAAGAGCAATCAATTGTGTGCACTAATCCCGTCACCACTACTTCCAACAACAACTCAGAAACCTGTAATTATGCCCAAAGATTGCCAGAACACATATTTATAAGCCAACTGCATGCTTTACCAGGTCTTCTGTTTGGTCTCCACTTACTATTTAAATGGTATTCTAATTTACTGGTATACTTTACTGAAAAACCATTCCTTTCAAAATGTGTTTAAAAATTAGACACTTCTTATCTTTTATGCATAAAATTTGTCACGGGAATATTACTAAGACTGTTTAGCTCATTTGTTTACGAATTTTGATTTTATATTTAAAAAAAATCTTTAATTTTCAGTCATCTCACTCAATTGGTTTGATGTGGTGGCTGCTTGCTCGTGAAGTTTTGAGGCTTCGTGGAGTACTTGCACGTGACCAACGCTGGGATGTAGTTGTCGACTTGTTCTTCTACCGTGATCCAGAAGAGAGTGAAAAAGAGGAACAACAAGCCAAGGAGCAGGTATGTTCGTTGTTTTCCAGTGATTAAAAAAGTATAGTGGCAAAGAAGCAGTGGTTTTGATTAAGAGTAACAATTCATAAGTTATTAACTAAAAATTAGTTTTTATCACAGTCACTCAATATTGATTCTTCAATGAACTTGTCTGTCAGCAGGATTGGTATCATGTGCTTTATCTCATAGTGCTAAAACATATACCTGAGTATGTTTAATGCAATATGAGGGTATTCACTATAATAGAAAAAACTATAATGTATCTCTTTATGTAAGAATGTATAAGGAATGCAATGTGTTATAAGTGAGAAGAAGCAGATTTATCATGTCGTTGGCGATAAAGAAAAACATTGTGAGGAAATCTGCATATTTCAGAACTAAAAAGTTTCGAAGACGTGAATGAAGTTCGACAATACGCACTGGAGCAACGCGTCGGAATAATGCTCTATAAACTTCTGCTCAATAAACTTCTCAAAAATGAGTGGGGTGACCATGCATCTGCATTTTCATTCTTAATCAAGCATGTATGTAGATAGGTTACTTTCGGCAAAAGCAGTCGCTTACGATCGGGTGGACTGTGTTCATTGATCACTCTTATTCTATAAAAAAAGCTAAACAGATACCTCCGAATAGAATAACAAGCATTAATGAATAATTTTATGTAGGCTGTTGTGGCTGCAAAGCCCGACGTACCAGCTCCCGTGCATGAGGACTGGAATGAGAGTGTGGAGCCTGTGGCCTCGTGGGCTGAAGAGGCGGCTCCCCCCGCCGCACCCGCCTTTGGAGCACCACCTGCACAGGAGGACTGGGTAGCTCAGGTATTTTTATTTTTGATTTAAATATTTTGCTATTACTATAGTGAAGAGAACTTCATTTTATAATAAATAAAAGTGAACAATTTAAAACATATATAGATATTGAATCTATATTTTGGTACAATATTCTGAATAGGATATAGGCCTGACTTGAAATTATATATCAGGCAAAGTTCAAGTCGCGTATCCGAGCAGCAATGCTCGATTAAAATATCGTATCGAACTGAATAAGTGTTAAGCGGATCGTAATCTAGTAGTAATTTGACTTTATTCTACTGTTGTTCTTTGTGCAGGTAATGTATAAAACAATTAAATTTCGTGACTCGTTAATTGAATTTGAATTGTCTAAATAAAATTAGTAAAAATTACTTATCTAGTTAAAAAAGTTATCTAACGATATATATCAATGTATCATTTGGATTCAGAAAAAGTTAAATTACCCAGTTCCAATAATAAATCTTCCTCTGTTCCAGGTACAAGACGAGTGGGGAACAGCCGCTCCCGCCCCGGCTGCTGCTGCAGCCCCCGCCACCGCGGCGCCCATTTGGGGAGGTTCTGCCCAAGACTGGAGTGCTGCGTAAATGTTACATCTGCATTGGTTGATCTAATTATATCAGTTTAAAACTACTATTTTTTCATTTACCTTCCCTGTGAAATATCGATAACCTTACCCCACCTTAATTGAATTTAGATGATTAGTCCGAGCTGTTTGTATCTCCATTTTATATACTAATTTTTATTTCGTTGCTAGTGCTTACTCAGATAAGAAGTACGTTACATAAAATAAATCACGACCAATGACTATGTCAATAAAGAATAATAACGTTCTAGTATCGACCGTCGAAGATAGCTTTGATAAATATTGAACAGAACAATGGAGTATTTATAAAGAGTAGTAGGGAACTTGTTGTTGATTCTGTCGCTGATGTGCTACAGGGAATAGAACTTTTTATTCATCATCTGGTAGTTCGTCTTCCTTTGGGAACGACGTGCATTCTGGTCTCGCGCCAGGGCTGTCCAAGGGAACTTCTGTCAGCCATCTCTGCACAGGGAGGACGACGCACTGGCCCATGCCGCAAAGGACAAAGCCGATCAGCTGGGCTCTCTTGCGTTCAACTCTACCCTTGATGACGAGGGAACACACCGCCGACCATCCCGTGGTGTGAGTGCTCCATGCAGTATGTGCTGTTTACCCAACGCTCGGTGCGTAGAGCACTCCTCTCCCTGGACATCAATAAGTCGAGTAGACTTTCCTATTGTGCTGAAGACGTGTGCTCCGGAAGCGTTTTCGGTACTCCTACTCCCAATTTCCGGTACTCCTACTCCCAAGGAGTAGTCCCGAAATCGTGGAAGACAGCCTTCGTGCACCCGATCGCTAAAAAAAATAACCGCTCTGATCCGTCCAATTATAGGCCTATCGCTATCACTTTGTTCTCTAAAATAATTGAATCTATTATTAACAGCCAACTCATGCGGTACCTTGAGGATCACCGGTTGATTAGTTACTGCCAATACGGTTTTCGTCGCGGTCGCTCGGCTGGTGATCTGGGTTACCTTACTCATAAATGGGCGTAGGCAGTAGAGTCCAAAGGGGTGGCGTTGGCCGTTAGTTTGGACATAGTGAAGGCCTTTGATCGGGTTTGGTATAAAGCGCTTCTTACTAAGCTTCCCGAGAAATTATGCAATTGGATCATCAGTTTTCTTGCAGATCGGAGCATCAAGGTCGTAGTAGACGATGCATGCTCCGATTACAAGCCCATTAATGCTGGTGTTACACAAGGCTGCGTGCTATCACCAACACTGTTTCTTCTGCATATCAATGACATGTTGCAAACCGGTAACATTAATTCCTATGCATACGACACCACTGGTGATGCTTTATACACAGGCCGTGCCAATATTTCTCCGGAAAACGTCGGAGTACCGGGGGGATTGTCTGAAGTCGAGACTTTGTACAATATCTCAAACTGGGGACAACTAAATCTAGACCAGTTTAATCCCCAGAAAACACAACTTTGCGCGTTTACCGCTGAAAAGAAATCCCTTTGTCGTATCTCCCTAGATTCAAGGCACTCCCCTTATTGCCGCAGCCAGCATCGGAATCCTCGGCGTCGACATACCGAGTGACGTACAGTTTCGTGGTCACTTGGAAGAGGTCAAATTGGCCTCTAAAAAGATTGGCGTGCTCAGTAGAGCGAAACAGTATTTCATGCCGGCTCACCGCCTGCTACTTTATAAGGCGCAGATTCGGCCGCACATCCTGTACTGTTCCCATCCCTGGGCGGGGGCTACCCAGTGCCAGCTCCTTCCATTTGATCGCAGAGCAGTTCGAATCGTCGGCCTCTACTCTGTGCTATACCGAGCTTTTTCCGATCGGTTAGACGCCCTGGCACTGCGAAGAGATGTTGCATCTCTGTGTATTTAATCGCATCTACCACGGTGAGTGCTCTGAGGAATTGTTTGGGCTAATTCCAGCCGTACAATTTCACCATCGCACTTCGTGACAAAACGTGCGATACCATCCATACCATCTGGATGACTGGCGGTCCACCACCGTCCGATTTAAAAGAAGTTTTCTTCTTGGCACAACTTCCTTGTCGACTACCACTAGAGATTTTTTCGGACCGATGAGTATTTTGTTGCTTGCCAGTAAGTGACTTCTTCGGAAAAGGGACTTGTTGGCCTCTTTCTTGATGCAATTGACATTAATGATTGAAGAGGTCAAGGGTAGAATAATGGTGCGAACATGGCAAGAAAATTAAAGGTGTTAATAACTAAATAAAGAAAATTAAAGGTGGAATTAGATTCAATATTCTCGGGCACTTCTCAATCCATGTGTTTGAAGTTATAATACATAAACACTCACGCCTGTCACCCAGAGGGGTAGGCAGAGACTACAGACTTCCATTTGGCACGATCCTGACACACCTCTCTCGCCTCCTTCACATCCATACACCTCCGCATACATGCTCGTCGGTTAAGGGTACTCCTAATTTGGCCCGTTTTCAATAAATCGCCAATTTGGTCGATAAATTTTCGCCTAGGACGTCCCTTTCCGACTCTGCCATTCACTTCTGCAACATAAATTTTCTTTGTCACTCTTTCCTCATTCATTCTTTCCACATGACCAAACCACCGAAGCATTCTTTCTTAATCCTGGTCACAACATCATCTTGCAAGCTACACTTTTCTCTTATTACACAATTTCTTACCCTGACATTAAAATTCAGCCCTAACATACTCCTTAACGACCGCATTTCTACTGCGTTCATTCTACTCTCGTGCTTCTTCTGCCACACCCAACTTTCACTACCATACGTTAAAGTAGGGACCAACACAGCATTGTGAATTGCCATACGTGCCTTTTTTCACACATTTTGACTCTTCATAATAGTGTGCAGGGCCCCATTTACTCTATTTCCCGCATTCACTCGTCATTCTATATCCTTATCATATCTTCCATCCCTGCTAAATACGCAGCCCAAATATACAAACTCATCTACTTGCTCGATCAACTCCCCTTCTATTCTTATTTCACAAATCGTTTTACTTTCTTCTCTTTCAAAAACCATAACCTAAGTCTTACTTGCGTTCACTTTCATACCCCTTTCTTTTAATGATCTGTTCATTAATGTAACCATCATTTGCAACTCGGCCGCCGACGACGCAAGGATAACTTGATCATCGGCGTACAAAAGGCATGTGACGGTTAACTCACCCATTCTTAATCCGCATTCTTCAACTTTCAAATTTTGCAAACAACAGACCATAAATAGGTTGAACAGCCACGGGGAAGCCACACAGCCCTGTCTGACACCTTTATGGATGTCAAACCAGTCCGAGTAGACCCCGTTGATCCTAACACAAGCACTAGAGTCCCTATAAAGGGACTCCAATGCCTGTATCAAGCCAGCGCCCAACCCAAATGACTTCAGTGTTTGCCATAGCACATCCCTATTCACTCGGAGTTTGAAGTGAAGTTATTAGAACTTAATTTGCTCATATTCGCGTAATAAAATAAAATGATGTGGCCTACTCAGTCCGAAAAGCACCTCACAACCCCCCCCCCCCTAATTGCATGCACTATCCCCGTAGCCAACACTCCCAGTACCCACTACAACCAACACCACCACACTAGGAACGACACCACTATCGATAATACGATACGTGTTTCGCCTCTACACGAGGCATCAACAGGTGAAGTAGTCTATCATCATCATCATCATCATTACAGCCCTTCACAAGTCCACTGCTGAACATAGGCCTCCCCCAAGTAACGCCACAAAGCACGGTCCTGAGCCACCTGCATCCATCGACTTCCTGCATGTCTTACCAGGTCGTCACTCCATCTAGTGGGGAGTCGCCCTACACTACGCCTACCGGTACGAGGCTGCCACTCGAGAACCTTTCTTCCCCATCGGTTATCGGTTCTTCGAGCTATATGGCCGGCCCATTGCCACTTTAGCTTACTAATCCGTTGGGCTATGTCGGTCACTCTGGTTTTACTGCGGATATCCTCATTTTTGAGCCTATCACGCAGAGAAACTCCGAGCATAGCCCTCTTCATAGCTCGCTGAGCGGCCTTGAGCGTCCTCATACGGCCAGCAGTGAAGGACCACGTCTCAGATCCGTAAGTCATCACTGGCAACACGCACTGGTTATACACTTTAGTTTTCAGAGATTGAGGTATACCTGACGAGAAGATGTCTCGTAATTTCCCGAACGCTGCCCAGCCGAGTTGAATCCGTCGATTGACCTCTCGGTCGAAGTTGGACTTACCTAGTCGGACTATTTGTCCCAGGTAAACGTACTCGTCAACAACTTCAAGCATAGTGCTCCCAACAACTACCGGCATAGGTGTGACATGGACATTAAACATGATCTTTGTTTTGTCCATGTTCATCTTAAGACCTATGCGTTGGGAGACACCATTGAGGTCATTGAGCATAGTGCTAAGGTCCTCCAGCGATTCTGCCATAAGGACTATATCGTCGGCAAATCGAAGGTGAGTGATGTACTCGCCATTGATGTTAATACCGTATCCTTTCCAGTCCAGTAGCTTGAAAACGTCTTCCAACGCAGCGGTGAAGAGTTTCGGGGATATAACATCACCCTGTCTTACACCTACTCTGCAGTTGGATAGGTTTCGAACTCTGGTTCTGTACTCGGATAGCCATCGTAGCCCTACTGTACAAACACTTCAGCACCTCGATATACCGACAGTCAACTTGGCACCGCTGAAGGGACTGTAGCACCGCCCAAATTTCGACGGAATCAAAGGCTTTCTCATAGTCCACATATGCCAGGCAAAGTGGTAGATTGTACTCTTCGGTCTTCTGTACAATCTGCCGCAGGGTATGTATGTGGTCTATGGTATTGAAGCCTTTTCGGAAACCGGCTTGTTCGGGAGGCTGGAAGTCGTCGAGTCTGCGTGCGAGACGATTCGTAATGACTCTCAAAAATAGCATGTAGACGCGGCTCAGAAGGGAAATCGGTCTGTAGTTCTTTAAGAGAGCGTTGTCGCCTTTCTTAAAGAACAAAACCACCGCGCTCCTGCTCCACGCCTCCGGAGTAGTGCCGCCATGGAGGACGGAATTGAAGAGCTTCTGAAGGACTTCAAGTACCGGTGTTCCACCCGCTTTCAGAAGCTCCGCTGTAATTCCATCCTCGCCCGGGGCCTTGCCGTTTTTAAGGTGTTGGAGAGCCATTCTAATCTCGCTCAGACTGACGTCCGGGATATCATCGGAATAGTGTCGGATAAGACTTGCTCTTGGATCGTTACTCACACTTGAGTGTGGCTCCAACGATGATGTGTACAGCTGCCCATAGAACCTCTCAATCTCACTCAGAATCTCAGGTGTCCCGGAAACGATGTTGCCACACTCAGTCTTCAGCTTTGACAGTTGGCTCTTTCTGGCAGACAGATCTCTGGCAAAGACTTTGGAGCCCTGGTTCCGCTCGATCGCTTCTTTAATACGAGAAGTATTAAAGTTGCGTAAGTCTCGCCGCATGCATTTGGAGATCTGTTTGTTCAGTTGCCTGTAAGCTGTCAAATCTGTTGACGATTGCAGCCTCATCTCCCGTCTATCAGCCATGAGATTAAGAGTGTGATCGGAGAGTTTTTGTGTTCTTCTGCGGCGGGTCTTGCAGAACTTAGCTCCGACCGCATGGACAGTTTCCACGAGCTTGTCATTCATATCGTCCACTGCATTGCAATCTTCTAGGCACTGAAAGCGGTTACGTAACTCGAGCTGAAAGGTTTCGGGATTCTGGATTAGAGCACGTGGGGGACGGAGCGTTGACTTCATTAGACGAGACCTCTCCAACTTAACGTTTAGGTTCAGTGTGCCTCTAACCATTCGGTGATCGCTGCCGGTTTTCACCCTTGCGATCACTGAGACATCACTGAACAGTTGGCGTCTGGTCGTCATAATGAAGTCAATCTCTTTTTTTGTCGAACCGTCGGGGCTCGACCAGGTCCACTTCCTGTGGGGCCGCTTCTGGAAGAAAGAGTTCATCATAAAGAGTCCCTCTTTCTCCATAAAGTCGGCCAGCTGCTGGCCCCTTCGGTTCCGTTTCTCTACTCCAAATTTCCCTACCTTCAGCTCACCGGTTTCTCTTGTGCCTAGTTTTGCGTTGAAGTCTCCCATCAACACCGTGTAGTGGGTTTTCCAGGAATGCATGGCTCTGGAAATGTCCTCATACATTTCCTCCACCTCCTCATCGGGATGTGCCGAGGTTGGTGCGTAAACCTGTATGACCTTCAGCGGATACCGTTTGGTGATTCTGAGTATCAGGTACGCGACCATCGTCGACACACTCCCAATCTTTACAACGTTGTTGACGAGAGACTTGTGAACGATAAATCCGACACCTCCTTGGGACAGATGGTCGCCCTCCCGGTGATAGAACAAGTTGCCGGACACGAGGATTGCCGTGTCCTCCCCCTCTCTTCGGACCTCGGATAATCCAATAATATGCCAGCGCAACTTGTCTACCTCTTCTTCCAGCTCCAGTATCTTCTCGTCAGTCCTCAGGGTGCGTGCGTTATATGTTGCCAGGTCGAGTCGTCGTAGGTGGCAACCGAACCTCCACCGGAGATTCTTAGCACCCCCTGCCCCGCCGTTACCATGGTCGCCACCGTAGCCAGGAATAGCGGGGCCGCCAGGGACTGGGGGCCGTCTGTTTGCGTCGTTATTCATGGGGGGATATTTGCCATAGTTGCCACGCTTGGCGAGCGGGTTGGCAACCGCAGTTTTTTTTCGTACAGTTGCTGTTATCAGGAAGATGCTGCTGCCCATCTCCTGCCTGTCTCCCTCTGTCGCCTCTTGCGACACCCACGGGAAGATATGGGGTTGTGGATATTCTCAACCGCCACTACACGGCTAAGTAGTCTATGCGGTGGCTGAAAGCTAAGTGTGGCTAAGTGAGCGGCGAGCCGAAACAGTTGCTATTTATACAATTCGCTGATCAACAATTTGTATAAGTAGTAGCGTGTGGAGAGCGTAGAGAGTTATAGGAGTGGTGGTGATGAGATTAGTGGTGACGAAGATAATGTCAGCCTCCGTGTAGTACTTCATCTGAGGATGCCTCGTGTAGAGGCGAAACACATGTCATATTATCAAGGGTCGTGTGTCGTTCCTAGTTTGGTGGTGCTGGAAGGGTTTGTACTGGGAGTAGTGATGCTGAGAGTGGTGGTGCTGGAAGTGGTGGTGAAGGAAATAGTGTGCGCAACTGAGGGAGGATGGGAGGCGGGAGTTCTTCAGGTGGGTAGGTCACATCATTGTTTTATTACGCGGAAATGAACAAATTAAGTTTTAACAACTTCAATATAATGGTTTTCCGCAAAGTAACGCCTGATTCTTTAGATTATAGAAAAAGTTAAACATTTGGGTATACCAATTGAACAAAAACTAACGTGGAACTCTTACCTCAGCAACGTATGTCATACGGCTAAAATTGTTTTAGGTACGTGCAGTCGTATGGTGGAAACAACTGGGTCATGCGTCTCAGTTTGACTCTATGGCTGTACAGCAGCTCACTGAGGCCGAATATCACCTACGCCTCCATTATCTGATGTAATAAGGCCAACCAAAAGACGAATGCGGACAGACTAAATAGTCTACAAAGGACTGCCTGATTAATGGCAACTGGAGCGATGCGATCGTCGCCTAGAGCAGTTATGTATCTTAATGTACTTCTATGCCTAACACCCCTTCATCTTTATTTAGACAAGGAGGCGAGGGCTAGTTTGACTCTGATAGTCTCTGAGCAACTCAAGGATGTGCCGGTTTTGTTCTTTAACGGAAGAAACGCCTCTGCACATCCTGACTGATTGTGGACCCTTAATGCATAAACGTAACACATCTGGGAAACTATCTACATCGCCCAGAAGAAGTGAAATTGCTCACAGCTAAGCAACTCCTATACATTGAAGACATAGGGCTGTGTGGGGTATGGGTATAGGTGTGGGGAGGTGCATTAAAATCTATCTTAAAACCCCTTGAAATAGCACAAAGAGCAATCCTTAAATTATGCTCATTTAAACCTTTACTTTCCCCTACGTTTCGGTTATATCAATCCTTTGGAGTACTTACTGTTCGTCAACTATTTATTCTAAACACAGTGTTGAAACAACATTCGTCCTAATCTTGTAATAAAGATCTCTTGTTATCTAAATGAAGAAAAGATAAAGTTTTTAAAAATAGACCTATTTCTAGTCATTCTTTCATTAATAAATATTTTTATTACCTTGGACCACTTCTTTATAATAAAATCAATAAAAAGACTGAATTGTACTCAAATTGTACAAAAAGAAATACAAAATTAAATTATTTGAATTTCTTCATCATTTAAATTTTGAAGAAACTGAAGCATTACTTACTACTAGTTAATATTACTTACACACCCTCTTACACACACTCATGCATTCAACATATTATGCACAAAGAGATACATATTAATACACATTATACCATTTTCTTTATATGAAAACACATTTTGTTATGTTTAAGATTCACATTTTATCTGTTGTATACCTTCTATTTAAGTTATACTTATGTTAGTCTGTTGATATGTAATAGGGAAGAGCACTGTGATCTGAAATACAGATATATATTTATCTAGTTCAGACACAGATGTTACATCATTCTTTGTAAACTAGATATAGATCATAGAATAGTTATTTATAAATGTGATAGTTATGCAAGTGGTGAAAATAAAGTATTATATTATTACATACACAAACTGTCACACAGAGGGGTAGGCGGAGACCACGGACTTCCATTTGACACGATCCTGACATACCTCTTTCGCCTCCTTTACATCCATATATCTACGCATACATGCTCGTCGGTTAAGGGTACTTTTAACGTGGCCCATTTTGAAAATATCGCTAATTTGGTCGATAAACTTTTTTCTAGGTTGTCCCTTCCCGACTCTGCCGTTCACATCTGCCGTATAAATTTGCTTTGTCACTCTTTCCTCATTCATTCTTTCTACATGACCAAACCACCGAAGCATTCCTTTCTTAATCCTGGTCACAACATCATCTTGCATACCACATTTATCTCTTATCACGCAATTTCTCACCCTGTCATTCAGATTCAACCCTAGCATACTCCTTAAAGACCGCATTTCTACAGCATTTATTCTACTTTCGTGCTTCTTCTGCCACACCCAGCTTTCACTACCATACATTAAAGTAGGGACTAACACAGCATTATGAATTCACTCTATTCTCTGCATTTACTCGTCGTTCTATATCCTTATCATATCTACCATCCCTGCTAAATACACATCCCAAATACACAAACTCATCCACTTGCTCAATTAACTCTCCTTCTATTCTTATTTCACATACCGTTTTGCTTTCCTCTCTTTCAAAAACCATCACTTTCGTCTTACTTGCGTTCACTTTCATTCCCCTTTCTTTTAATGTCCAGTTCATTAATGTAACCATCATTTGCAACTCAGCCGCCGATGACGCAAATATGACTTGATCATCGGCATACAAAAGGCATTTGACGGTTAACTCGCCCATTCTTAACCCACATTCTTCATCTTTCAAAGTTTGCAAACACACCCTTTCGGATGCCAAACCAGTCCGAGTAGACCCCATTGATCCTGACACAAGCACTAGAATCCCTATAAAGAGACCTCAATGCCTGTATCAAACCAGCGCTCAACCCATATGAGTTCAGTGTTTGCCATAACACATTCCTGTCCACTCTGTCATGAGCCTTTTCCAAGTCCATGAACGTACAAAAAACTTTCTGGTTTTTAGCCAAAAACTTCTCAGCAATTATGCGCATGGAAAAGATTTTATCTGTACACCCCATTCCCTTTCTAAAACCCGCTTGCACATCCCAAATTTTGCAATCAGTTTCTTTCATAACTCTTTCAATTAACACCTTAGCATACAGTTTACTCACAATACTAAGCAAGCTGATACCACGGTAGTTTTTGCAGTCCTGTTGTGACCCTTTTCCTTTATATATTGGTACTATAACTGCTTTACACCAGTCATCCGGTACCCGTTTTAATTCCCAACACAAATTAAACAAGGTATACAGCAGGCCTGCCACCACTCCCTCTCCAGCCCTTAGCATCTCGAGTGATACTCTATCATATCCAGCTGCCTTACCTGCTTTCATGATTTTCATTGCTTTCATTATTTCATCTACACTTATCTCCATACCCCTTTCCACTTCTTTCGGAATTTCTTGTTCATTTAATTCAGACGACTTTTCACTCATAAACACGCTTTCAAAGTATTCCTTCCATCTTTTTAAATTCGAAACTTCATCATTCAGAATACATCCATTCTCGTCTCTTATAGCATTAATTATAGGCTGTTTTTTATTTCTCTATTTTTATATTAGCCTGGAAATTATCAGATATCCTTCTATCATTCTTATCCGTTCTTTCTTTCTTTTTCCTTTCAACTACTTCTTTTACTCTCTTATTTAGACGTCTAAATTCTGCCTTTTTTCTTTCAATCTCATCATTCATACCACCAGAATTACGAGCTTTAGTTGCTAGTAAATCTAACCATGCTTTCTTCTTTGATTCAACTTCCACCCGCACCTCATCATCCCACCACAACGTATTCCTTTTCCTTTCATTTGTTCTCTTACTTACACCACATACTTCGGTGGCTGCGTCCACCAAACCCTTCTTAATTATTATCCCACACAGTATTCAAGTCTAAATCATTCATACACAACTCATTCAAACACCTAATATTTTCTCTCAGTCTACATTTATACTTCTCTTTCACATCTTCATATTGTAACTTCTCTATTCTTATACGCTGTAACGCAGTGGTAGACACAGACGTCCGATGCCAACAACACTTGAAAAGACCATTAATTCGACATAAGACCAAGTAATGATCCGTCCCTATGTTGGACCCCCGGTAAACCCTTGTATCTACGACTGCGCTCCTCATTCTTTCATCCACAATTACGAAATCTATCATGCTTCTATCATCACCTCTTTCCCATGTATACATGTGAATCTTCTTATGACGAAAAAAGTATTCGTCACAAAGAGATTCTTTTCAACACATACGGTGAGGAGGTCTTCACCATTCTCATTTATGCTTTCATCACCAAACGTTCCCAATATCCTTTCATTACCAGACCTCTTCACCCCAACCCTTCATTAAAGTCTCCTAACATAATATTTTCATTTTCCTTACATTTTGTCAACACCATCCTTACCATGTCCCAAAACTGCTCTCGGATGTAAGTGGGCTTAGACATGTCTGGGGCGTACACCCCTAGCAAGAAATTATTATTATTATTGTGGGGTATCAACATAGTTTTCTCATCTGATTGGGTTCTATAAATATATAATTAATTATAAATGAAAATGAAAAGATAAATACACATAAATATCAATAACATAAACTAAATATAAAAATAAATAAATAAATAAAAGCCCAACCAGATGGAGGCCCTCGGCAGGGGAGACCAAACGGCCGAGGGTTAGGGGGGAAAGGGAAAGAAACCGGCGGACGATGCGGGCGGCATCGAGGAGCAGCTTTGCATTTGAGCCTGGAGCGGTCCGCCACGTAGTCCCAGCCGCCTCAGATGACCCGAGAGGCTGACTGGGATTAGCCCGTTCGCAGAGACGACTACAGGAATAATTTCGGTCGGCAGACCACCCCACATGTCGGTCACCTCGTGAGCCAGGTCCAGATACATATTTTGTTTGCTTATCTGTTTTCGGCTTTCACGAGGTTCTCGTCATACGGAATGGTAATGTCGACCAAAAATATCCTTGACTGTGCCCGGTCCATCAGCACAATATCAGGCTTATTCGCAAGAATAGTCCTGTCTGTGATGATGGCCCGGTCCCAATAGAGCCTTGCGCGATCATTTTCGAGCACGGCTTCCGGCAAGTACTTGTAATACGGCAATTTCCGATCCACGAGACCGTATTTCAGAGCGAGCTCCTGGTGAAGAATTTTGGCTACAAGGTTGTGCCTGTGCAAGTACTCAGAGTTAGAAAGCGCCGAACAACCGGAGATGACATGCCTAAGTGACTCACCGGGATGGCGACAAGCTCGACAGATGTCGACGGTGCCATCCAATAACCTGATCCTGTATTGCACAGACAAAACCCTCGGTTTCCCCGAAGAGATCGCCAAAGCGTAGCCAGTTGTGGGAGGCTACTGTGTCTACGAAAGGCTCATGTAGAGCCTTGTAGAACCTCCCGTGGAGCTCCTTCTCCTTCCATACGGTCTCCCGGTCGGAAATGCTCTGCACTGTCGGGTCTTGCCATTGCTCGTTGGCTAAGGATAGAGGGGTAAGTCCTTTATCACAAGAAATGACGTCCTTATAGAATGGATCATCCAATCTCGCCAGGAAGTTATCACGGAGGCTGCACACTTCGCTATTATGCATGGTGAGCGTGCTCAAGAAGCCACGACCACCATGCTTCCGCGGCAAGTACAGCCTCATTACCTACGATCTCGGATGATGCATCCTATGGGACGTCATGTTAGTGCGGACTTTTCTATCCAGGGCGTTAAGTTCAGTCTGAGTCCACCTGAGTATGACAAAGGTATACATGAGGACAGGCATGACCCAGCCGTTATATGCGTGTGCCTTATTCACACCGGACAAAAGGCTGTTAAGCACTTTGGTCAAGCGTGCATAAAACACGTCGCCAACTGACTATTTCATACCAGTCTCATCGATACCGATGTTTTGTGACATACCCAGGTATCGGTATGTTTCAGCCTCGGAAAGGGTTCTTAAGTTGACGGGCATAGATAAGTCTATGCCCTCAGAGTTAGCAACCCTTCCCCTTTCAACATGGAGGACCGCACACTTATCCGTCCCCAGCTCCATTCCAATGGAATTGCGAAATTCACAAGTGATGTTTAGCAATTCCATAAGATGTGAGCGACTGGAGGCGAATAACTTGAGGTCATCCATATAGAAAAGGTGGGTCACTTTTGTCCCTCCTTTCCGTAGCTGAAATCCCCTCCCGGAGCCCTCCAGTAAGGTACTGAGAGGGTTCAGAGAGAGGCGGAACCAGATGGGACTCAGACAATCTCCCTGGAAGATACCCCTTCTTATCCTTATGTGGTTCTCCGCAGCCATCCTCCGCTCGCCCAGATGACAAAGGATCGTACTCCACTGCCCCATACACTGCTCGAGGAAGTCTAACTGTACAGTCTATCTTGTACAGCTCGAGGACTCTCTTTAGCCATGTATGGGGCACCGAGTCGAATGCCTTTCTGTAGTCTATCCAGGCGGCGGAGAAGTTCCGACGGGTGTGTTCACCACTTTGCCAATGACCGCGTATATATTATTATTATTATTATAGGGCTTAGCAGTGAACATAGCCATAGCAGCGATCACAATAGATCTTTTAGGTCGCAGTGATACTGGTTTTTCTAGACCTGCAACGCTGCTGGCGCAAAAAATGCTATGCAGTCTGAATCTATGGATTTACCAAAGGTGTCGTTTCGTTTGAAAATTTAGTCAGAATTTTGAAACAGTACCGAGCCTTTTCATCTACTCTAATAACAGATAAATCCAATTTTTAAGCCAGCCCGATTCCTAAAAAAGAAAATATTATTGGTGTACAAAGCCGTAGGTGAGATACTAACTGATCCTAAAGAATTGTTTGAAATAAACGTTTTTTACCCCGTGATTGATACCTATAAATAACTAAAAGTGCATTGGTTACTTGACTTTAACTATCAAAATTCTATGATACGTGTTCATTTTTATAAAAAATAAAAAAAATCCTGAAATGTCTAAAAACCTGTGTTGATTTGCAAATCAGTTGAACAGATGGGCATAATGTGTTTTGTCTAGTTGTAAATTGGTTCAGGAACTTATGAGCTTGAACATATTATTTAAAGATCTTCAATCAGCAGAGCAACATAAAGTTCTCAGACTTTAAAAAAATAATAATTGGCGGGACATTTTCCCCAAATGTGTAGACAGCACTTCGTATCTTGTTGACTATACCTGTACTAGAATCTTCGCTAAACGGAAATAAAGTTTTAGTACATTAAAATATTTAAAAATATATCTACGTTTCTACTATGTGTCAGCGAAGACTGTCATATCTTGGAATCTTGTCCATAAAATGCTATTGCCCAGAAGTTAAATTGTACCGAATTAATAAAAAAATTGCAAGCGCATAAGCAGAAAGCTGGCCATCTAGGATTTCTATTAAGTTTGCTGTTGGTAGTTCCTTTATTTTTTTTTAACACTGTCTGCAGAACGATAGTTTAAATAAAAGTTGATATACAAGATTATTAACTCTTATTATGAGAAATAATCTGTACAACTAGTCATCGCAGCAAGGCAAGCATGATGGCGTTATCGAACGCAACAGAGTAGTGCGAGCGGGATGGACAACATTTCTTTAACGCGAATAAGCAGAACAACTGCTATGGCAGACAGACACAAATGTGCTTGCCCCGCATGTGCACTTGTAGATATTTGATAGGTCCAATACTTTGAGTATTAAACCAAATAGTCAAAGGTCCAATACTATTTGAAACCACTAAAAAGCAGCTGCATAGTATAGGAACAATAAGGTTTTGTATTTAGAGGGGCGCCACTATAAGATCTCGCACCACCTAAAAATTTTACTTGGGGCACCACTGATTAGCACAATCTTCTTGCAAATTGTAGAAGGTTAAATTACCTCACCACTGGTGTCGCTTCAAAGCGACAATGGCGTCTGGTGAATGTTTATTTTGAGGTCTTATTTTCGCCTAAAACAAGTTCAAATTTGGAATGAATACTACCAAGATAAGCTTAACTTTGGTTCAATTTAATTAAGTGACATACGGAGAAGACGACAAAATGTAAAAAAAATAATCTTTTCATCTATTTTCTATAATATCAGATTGGCGTTCTAGCGGCCGATTACGTTTGTCGCTTGTGTCGTTCGCGTTCCAAGAGTTATAGGCGTTTAGATTGTGCATATATGAACTGCCTCGTTGGTCTAGTGGTTGTAGTAGTGCGACTGCTGATCATGAGGTCCTGGGTTGGAATCCCGGGCCGGCCCAAAAAAAATCAAATATTGAGTTTTTCTGTCAAAAAATTCTCAGTAGCTGCCTGGAGTCAGGAAGTTAGCGGTGTCTCACCCCCGTGCCTCGGAAAGCACGTAAAGCCGTTGGTCCTGCGCCTGATCTTTCTCCGGTCGTGTCGGTTTACTGTCCCATCGGATTATGAGAGTGAGGGAAGAGAGAGAGTTTTTCTGTCAAGAAATTCTCAGTAGCTGCCCGGAGTCAGGAAGTTGGCGGTGTCTCACCCCCGTGCCTCGGAAAGTACGTAAAGCCGTTGGTCCTGCGCCTGATCTCTCTCCGGTCGTGTCGGTTTACCGTCCCATCGGATTATGAGAGTGAGGGAAGAGAGAGAGAGTGCACCTGTGCACACTCGAGCACTATAATCCTGATCTGCGCCGATGGCTAGCCTCCGTTGAGGCAGGCCGCCGTGACAGGAATTCGGTCTTGAGGACATTATTATTATTATGTGAAATTTAATTCCATTGCCGCTATCTACAAAGTTGCTATACGTCCCGTATATACGTGACTGACACCGTATTTAAAAATCTCGTCCCGTATTGCCTCATGTCCCGTATTTGTCCCGTTTTTCGACAATTTCGACAAAATTCGGAAATGGCCCGTGCTGAGCGGCGTGAGTGGCCGGCGGCGGGAGTTGCGGGTTCGCGCGCATGAGGGAGCGATGCAAGCCGTTCGACGCTCACACCCAGCTCGTTCTTCATTGCTTGTTAAATGCTAATATGAACAATTCTTGCCACAACGCAAATATGGACAGAATATTTTCGTTGATTACGGCTCAATGGACGGAAAAACAATACAGGTAGTCAGTAGAGACCATTGAATTTATCTTGATTTGTCATCATAATTTCATAATTACTTATGTGCCCAGTTCTATGATTATGTTAAAAAGACAAGTTTGGTAAAATTCAAAAAATTGTACAACCGACTTCAACATAAATAAAATGAGCACATCATCAATGTAATCGAAGTCAATTTAAAACGCATTATTAAGGTTAACTCTAAAACTACTGGTCAGATCTTGATCATATAACACATAAAAAATTCAGTCAAATTGAGAACCTCCTTCTTTTTTTGAAGTCGGTTGGAAACGAAATCATTACAAAAATTAACCTCAAAATATGATTCGGTGAAAAAATAATGATAATTTAAGTAAAAAAAAATAAATTACTACGTGTTACTTCGAATAAAAACTGATATCATTTTTTTAAATACTTTTAATGCAACACTACGATTAAGATCTGAGGTTAACTGTCAAAAAATGAGTGGTTTATCTTTCATTAGTGTACATGTGCATATTTTCGTGTAGTTGAAACACTGCGTTTCGGCGTAAAATATGTTAAATGTGTGTGTTTTGAAAGTGTTAACGTCCCGTATTGGTTCCTGGAAGTAATGGCAACCCTACGTATGTAGATAGAGCAGATAAGTTGCTGCAAGTTTGTTTGCTGTTTGCAGATGGAATGGAACGGATGGATCTATCGTAGAATGTTGTTTATAGAAACTAAAATAGCTGTTCTGCATTCAAGATCAGTGTCTATTGGCAAATCTCTGTTTCGTCACTATAATCACGTGGTTGAGGTCTCGAGATTAAAATTGGATATTTATGAATACTAAATAACAGGAAATGTGAATGAATAGGAATAAAGAGTGAATAAATAGGCTTTTGTTACTATTGTTGTAGTGTTTTGTTACTTGTGTTTGCTATAGATTTATCACCGCTTACCACCAGGTGGGATTGTAATCAAGCAATGACATAAATAAAGTAAAAAAATGATGAAGTGGTTATGAAAATACAATGTTCCAGTTGATTCCTCTCCGATAAATCTGCCAATTATGAAATACACTATCTATATCGAAGTTACATAAAGTTTACAGAATTTTCCTTTAACAAAATTCTAGCTACTCGTAAACATGGACATGACAGTGCGAATACCTACCCTACCCGCCCCTGCCAGGTCCTACCATTTAAACCTGTAGAATAGAAATAAAAGTTGAATGTAAAATTGAAGACAAGTCTCTTTACCAAAGGGTTTGCTGGAAGAGAACTCTTAATTAGGGGTAAGCTCGCCTTTGTACATCTTATTTAAATATTTAAAATTGTTATCAGATTATAGTGTATACAATAAAGAATAAAAACACATAGGGTACGTTTATTAGGGTCCCATTGACAGATTTTCATGTTCCATGATCCCACTCTACGCAACTGCAACCGTACAAATAAACGACCGGACGTTGGGCGAACTAAAAGACTTAAACTAAGATCAACTATTCCTATACCTTTAAAGGAGCAATTTTTTGTATATATATATTCCAACGATTTTCATAAAATTTAGTGTCCAGGGGGTTTTCGGGCAATAAATCGATCTAGCGATTCGTTTTTAGAAAATGTCGTTTTGTCCGTGTTTTTAGGCAATGAAAAACTGCTACAATATAATAAGGTAAATTTTGGCCGTGTGTTAATGATTGTAATAGCTTAAGTGGGATATCCGGCGGTCGCGAAATCGAGGTTACCTGGTCGCGTCTTGTCTTCGGTCCGACTTTTTTCTTTTTTTAAAGTTCCATTCTTTTGTGAGAAAATCTTTATTTCGAGCCCTTTTTAGTATTTTTTTAAAACACAAAAATTTAAATTAAAATACTTGCAATCATGATTTTTTATTCAAATAACCAGTTCAGTTTTTTCTATTATGTCAATAAGATCGAAAAATATTATTCATGTTTCATCACTATGCAATTTTTATCTAAATATGATTTCCAAAAAAAAAAATTTCGAGGAAAGCTCGGTCATTCAGGTACTGAAATATAATTCGCGTAAGTCGTCAGTGAGAAATTATTAACGAATTAGTAACTTAAGAACTACCCAATACTAATGACTCCGACCTGCCTGCGGTGGTATACGCAAATCCGCAGCGACTAACTGTCGTACAGCATAAACCAGACGAAGACGTGCACGTCGCATATTGTAATTCTAGCCTTGTACTCGACTCCACCGGAGGCCAGAATGAGGGTTTTGAATAAAACTAATTTTACGGATATTATTGCGTCCCATCATCATTACGGTCTTCCACGAGTCAACTGCTGAACATGGGCCTCCCAAAAAAAAAAACCCTTCTCGGTCTGAAAAAAATATTTTTAATCGGTGATAGGACTTCTTTTCACTATGTGGTGGATTCCTTATTACTACTTTTTACTTTTGACTGATTTTCTCTCTACAAATCCGTGAGGGTAGGTACCATCCACATATCTATTTTTCCCTCCCAAGCAGCAAGTATAGAGAGACAGTATAAATATAATAACAGGATGTGACTCAATCCATTTTATTCCTCCCAGGTGCTTTCTTTCGTTTGGTTGCAGGTTTCCATGAACTGCATTATCCACTGGCGTAAGTTAGCGTGTTACTTCATGTTTATTAAAAAGAAGACATGAAGTCTATTAACACGTACTGTAAGTACCCTTAAAATGTGAGGGGACCTAACTGTGTAACCTATTTATGCTGAAATTTTATTTTATTCAGCGCTTTAAGCTACAACACAAAAGTAGTTGCAGTGCTGGTTAACCTTGTACAAAATACACTTTCAATAGTGGCTAATTAAGTCAAGAGCCTGACCTCTGACTCTATTGGATCTGAGTTTTAGCGTTATCAATCAAGGAGGTTAACTTATAATATTTGTTCTACTTAATGATTTCTTAATTCGCGAACACTACACATTGAATAATATTATTACGGATTTTATGTTTAATTTTTTTTTTTACAGTTTGGGTCCCTTGTGATATCGTAATAGTTTTATTCAATTTGTTCTACTTACGTTTGCTTTTAGCTTTAATAGTAAAGTTAGAAAGTCACAACCTGCATACATTCTACTGCTGGGCACAGGCCTCTTCTCATTTAAGAAAGTGTTATGTCTTCGAAATAATTTATCTCTCAGACGTTTCCCCACGACGTAAACTATTTATTACAATTGACTTGACATTACCGTTCACGACAAAACCAATAAAACAGTTAACCTAATAGAAATAGAAATACCAAACTTACATTCAAAGTACAATATCCAAAAAACTAAGTAAATATCAAGAACTTGCTAAAGAAATTAAAAACAATGGAAAGCACAAAATGTTCACATCGTCCCGATAGTTCCGTCAACCACGGATATTAAACCAAATTCATTCACACAAAGACTTAACACTACACATGCCTACTCACACACTTCACATGCTCCAAAGAACCACCATACTCAATACCCGTCGCATCACCCGAAAGTTTCTGACTTCTTGTACTCTATCATCCACTTTTACAATTTAAATTTCCCCTCAAACACTTGGTATGGCCCGTGTGTGTGGTGTTCAAACTCTCAAAGAATTATACAGAATTCATATGATAATAATAAATGACAATAATAAAAATAATTGAAGTGCTGCTCAGCGATGAAAGAAAACGTGAGGAAGCGTGCATGTAGGAGAGACAAATTATTTCGAGGGTATGTGAAATCCACCATCACGCACTGAAGCAGAGCAAACAAAGCACTCCATAACCCTCTCCCTACGGCGGGCGCTTAGCCTCTGAATAGGCTGTCAAGTGTTAACTTTTGTTTTAATCAATGATCCCTTAATCCAGGGGTATGAAAGTCCTCAGTAGCTTGCTTTTACGTTGATACTAGCGCCATCACACAGTCTGTAAAAGCACTATTTTCCCCATTAACTGACTATATACACCGAAGTCTAAATCATGCTATCAAAGTTTTGAAATACTTTGCTATACATACAGAATAACTCTAAGTAAAAATCGTAGAAATTCAAACTTTTACGATGTTTGGATGAAAAGTTATTCGTTCATGAGATCAGACCTGAATAATAATTAAGTATAAAGCACAAAAGTAAAGTAAAGTTACAGTCACAATTTCTCGCATTACTCGCATACTGTGATATTTACAGTGAGCGTTGACCATCTGAGCTACCACGGCTCTCAATAAAGCACAAAAAGGCTACAAAGAAACCTATATTTTGTAGTCATTGTAGATGTCCGGATATGAAAACCAAATCCCCGATTATTTTTACCTTCCGTCCCGAAATTTTACTTGCTAGACCTGGCAACACTAATCCCCGCCGACACTAATGAAATTGTTAGTTTGATGAATTATGTTTACATTATGAAACAGAATAAAAGTTTATCAAAATGATATATTTTTTATACAATATATATTTTTCAATTAGAACATATATTATAATATACTCAATAGGGTGAAAATGTAAAGCCGACTTCAATTTACTAAAAGAATAAAACAATTTCCACATATTAGCCTCCGATTTCACTATAATATAAGCCATTATATGGAAATTATTTTTTTATTATTTTAGTTCCAATAGTATCAAAGATAGGTATATAATCAATGATCAAAGTGATTCGTGCAACTAAAGGCAACTATTATAGCCTCACGCTCGTCCTGACACGAACTCAGAGATAACATTGTAGTGTGCGTCAATATTACGCCTTTCCAAAGCGATCGCGTAGATTTCGACTTGGACATATTTGAATATGCGCTCTTAATAGAAGCAGTATGAGAAATTATACTGTGTAAATTAGTGAGTTTCCAATTAATATTAGGTATATAAAGTTTAATTTTAATAAAATTTACGAAATTATACTGAACAAAATTGATAGCGCCCTCTAACGTATTTTACGGAAATTTATAATCCCAACGCGACGGCGATGGATGATAGATGTATCACTTATTTATTCTGTGGTATCACGAAAAAGGTGACGAAATGAGGGAACAAACTTCTCATCTAACTCGTCACCTAAGAATTTGTCAGAGTGGCTCATCTATGCCCTATATAGTATATTATCTATGCCTTAATCAATGAGCCTTTATATAACTGTCTCTTTTTTCATCAGCTGTAAAAGTCTACCGCTATACATTGACCCCCCCCCCCCCGTTATAGGTAGGATTTGCCTTAATGCTTGGCAAGCGTATTGACGACCGTAGTGCCAGACGTCTCGCATCTTGTTGCAGGTCTGGGTCTGGGTATAAATGCGATGGTTGCACTGCTATCTATCGGAAGCCGTAAGACTTTACAGACATTTTCTTTAGTAACTTGTTACGGCACTCACGGGACGAAACTATTGGTTCTCCTACGCCGCCACCACACAGAATTGCAACTTTAATAAAGTTAGGTAAAGTACCTTTATTAAAGTTGCAATGCCCATATACGTCCCATTTCTGAGCGCAGAGATCTGTTCATTTCTGAGACGGTTTTAGGGCAAGGAATTGTTCGCCGCGCTGCCCCAATGCGTGTTGGCGAACTTCACATGTATTCGAAATATTTTTTTCTTATTTCTCAGACAAGCAGGTTTCAGCAGCGCCTAGCACGTGGTGAATCAGCACGTAAAATTGCAATAAAAAATTTTATTGCTGCCGGCGGGAATCGATCCCGGTTTGCTCGCGTACTGTGAAATTTATAGCGGGCGCTAACCATCTGAGCTACCACGGCTTTTACAGAATTTACTTAATAACTTTAATAATTGGCGCTTATAATATATTTGACGGTCGATTTCTATGAAGCATACAAATAATTTTTTAATAATTACTAGGTACTCAGTGTTCTTGAAATTTGCAGGAATTGTATTATTGGTAAAAATGACAAAGCATCAACCTTTAAACAATGTATTGTTATTTTTTCATAGTACTGTTAGTATTTTGTGCCAATGGCAGCTTTTGTTTCATAGTTTTTTATTGTTATAATGTAGTGTCGCAGAAATAGTATTTTTGAAGCGCCAGAAAGGAAATAAGTATTTATGTTTTGCCTGTTGGCAAGCTGTGCATTGTGCAACGTGAAGTAGAGCGTTGACTGTGATTTACATAATAAAATTTTAAAGAAACAATTTTACATACTCAACGCCGAAGTAAATAAATTGTTCAATTTACAGCATCAACACTCCGAAAGCATCCGATGTTTTTTTAGGATAGGGTGACAAACGAGCACACGGTCCACCTGATGGTAAGTGGATGCTGTGGCCCACAGACATCTACATCTATCCTCGATTACGAATAAAAATGCAGATGCGTTGTCATCCGTGAGGATTAAGATGGAATGCCTCGTTTGCGGTAAAAAAGGGTCTCTGGTTCTCTACACTCACCACACGAAATAGAAGGGATAAGCTACTATTTTACGCTGGTAATTCTGTGCGAGCGTGGTCCATCCCCGGTTGAGCCGACCAATTCGTGCTACAACTATACTACTAATATAACTGCAGCATGGCTCCACAACGTATATTTTATTTCGAAATTGTACTAAGAGCATCACTATCATCAAGCCATAAAAATTAAAATAAAAAATATACACTCTACCCACGTTTTTTAGAATAGAAGTGATAAGCGAACTAGAAGTCCTCCTGGTAGTACGTGTCTGTTGCAGCTCTCGTGCAAGCCTGCAACCAACTTACAGTCGCGTTGTCACCACTGTGTAATGATGGAATGCCTCTCAACCTGTACTTGTACTGTCTGTCGATGGGATGGCGAACCAACGGCACGCGATACAATATTTTGGGCACGCCATCGATCACAAAATTTACTATGAAGTATTATATTATGAACGAACGCGAGTGATCCTAGTTAAATCGTGGACTACCCTTGCTAATGACGTATAATTCGTTTTAGCATCGTCATCATCATTACAGCCCGTCACAAGTCCATACCTCCCTTACTGAATACAACATAGTTCGTTTACGCATAGCATAGGTCAATTTCGTTGACACAACTGTATTAAATAATTTATTTGTGCTATTTAGTATTTTACAACCACAATATAAGTTATTTGTCATCTAATCTGCAACAACAGAAGTCTAAGTAGTATGAATGTCTCAATTCAAAACTCTTTACTTACTTTTTGTAGTTAAGAAAGAGTTTTGAGTCGATAGTATTTAGTACTATTATTTTCCCAATAATCACGAAGTCAAAATTATTTTACGGCACGTCTATTACCTATTTAAACATTTTAGAAAAATGGCACGTTAATACATAAAGGTTCGCCAACCCTGGTCTATACCGTTCAGTTTGGTACACAGCTATGCACAGTATTGATTGGTGGCAGAAATGATCCAAGTAAATTTGATTTGCCTATACCACTATAAAGGCTCTAAAGCCGTCTGGGATTGGCGACCCAAGTTCTAGATTACATGCACCTTAAATACCTTTCTATGTGGTAGTCATGCTTTATATTATGGTTGTGGCACGAATGGGTCGGCTCGAACGGGGAAGGACCCTCGAGTTGAGTTTCACAGATAAGTGTGAAATGGTAACGACACATTCCATCTTAGTCCTCAGGGGTGAGTATGCATCTGCATTTTGATTCTTAATCGAGGATAGATGTAGATGTCTATGGGTTATACCATCTAATGAATCTACTGGACTGTGTGCTCGTTTGTCACCCTTAATCCATAAAACAACAAGGACCGCCGACACATAGCTTATTCTATAAAAGAATAGAATGTCAATAATTTTTTGAATTTTAGAATGTTAAAGTTCATGTGTAAATAAGTTTTGATCTCGAATCTTGGACCGTGCTGGTTTAGTTTTAATCCACAGTGGCCACTCCATTTAAACGACAAATTCATAACGTTGCCGTTGTTACTTTACAATTGTACATACATAAACACTCACGCCTGTCACCCAGAGGGGTAGGCGTGAGTGTTTATGTATGTACAATAAAATTAACAGCAAGAAATATCAAAAATAGTTAAAAACAAGAAATATACAAACAACAATTAACAACGAGGTAACACTACAACAAAAATAAACTAATTATAAAGTTATCACTAAAATTGCTCTCAAGTGTACGGTAGTCGAATGATATGTGCGAACCCAATACCTAGACAACGAGAATCGGCTGACGAACCAATCCCGTTGAGCGTCAGCGTGGTCAACGTCATATCGACCAATAAAAAGTGTGCTCACGACTAATGTTTGACCACAATCTCATAGTAGTTGTTATATTTATCACAAGAACGTTAAGAGGATAGAGTAAGTCAGCTCAAATTCTAATTTCGCCCCCACTTGCCCGCGCGTCGTATGCTATGTACCGATATGTTTGTAATCACTAATACTGTAAGTAGAAAGGTCGTTAGACACTTATTTCATTAGGTTTATCATATTTATGCCTGTTTCTTAACCAGTTCCAAGCCAGCCGCTTCTTATTTTTATCACGGTTATTTCCCATTTTAATTTTACGTCGTACTGTTGCGTAATGTATAATTCTGATCGTAAGCGACACAACTTCTCCCTTCAAAAGCCTAAGCGATACTAACGGGGCGACTGGAATCAAGCTCAAGAGCTCAAGACGCCGATAGTTTAGGTAATTTCTTTTTACAGTGAAAATAATGGTATTTTAAAAAAAGTAAATAACATAAGCACTGCTTTATAGTTAGTTCAGTTAGTATGCAAAGTTTCATGATCTTATTTAAAGTATTTTATTGAATAACAGCGGTTTATTGTTTATTTTGGAGGTAACTTTGGATTTTTTTTCTACCGAGAAAATTTTACGAAATCGTGTTTGTGTCTAACATAATCATTAACATTAATCCTCAACTTTACCATATATTTATTTCAAAATTAATGCTGCAATATTTTCGGCATAACGAAGGATCTTGCTATACCATTTGACATTATATTTCCCCTTAAAAATCATCACTGCTGTTTTTAGTTGCACGCTTTAATTCCTCCCTCTCCTGTCCAACATCGGACGACCAGGCGGTCGGCGAGTCTTCACCCCTTTATTGTTGATATTTGACGCATCAGAACCAAAAGGCTTACTTCGAATTTTTTAATGCGTAGGAGCAAAGGAATGAAATAATTTGCCGGCGTCTATCTTTCCGCCCGAATACAATCTAGGCGTCTTCAAGGCACGAGTGAATAGGCTTTTGTTACGCTAAGACAGTGCGATTTACCATCTAAGGCTGCATCACTACTTACCACCAGGTGAGATTGTGGTCAAATAAAAAGAAAGAGATAAATCTTATAAAAGGTAAAAGAAAGTTACCCATTTTGAGAGTCGTGTGCACAGTGCAACTAACTTTTTTTCTAGACACTCACATTTATATCTTTCTAGTAATCGTTTTTATATAGTTTTTTTTATTCAATCGTTTTTATATTAATTACATAGAACTTTATTAATTAAAAAGAACCTACCTCTATTGCATAATGTAGCAAATCTATTTCTGTACAAAAAATAAAATTGCAGCGTCTGTTTTTAATGTTGAAATAACAGCTTTTTATTAAATGCATATGAAAGTATATACGATAACTATAACATAAAAACATTTTTTTAAAATTTTTGTCTGTATGCCCGTCCGTTTGTGTGTCTGTTTGTTTGTTTCGGTTAATAACCGAATCTACTGGATTGATTTTGACGGGACTTTTACTGGCAGATAGCCAATGTAATAAGGAGTAACTTACGTTACTTTTATTTAAAAAAATGTATGGCTTCCGCGCCAAAAATGAAAACCCATGAAATTCGATCGTAATAAATTCCACGCGACCGAAGTCGGCTAGTACGATGTATAAGGTGTGAATGTAGAATGAAGTGGATATATACAGCAACAACTATAGTGTACACTGATAGACATTGTTCTACTAATAAACCAATTAATACTGGCATCCCACAAAGGTCTACGCTTCTGAAATTTGAGAATTGACAACAATGCTATGCAGGCTGCTGTCTGCGTGGCATTCGGTAGACACGTAATGAGAATACCCAACGGACTCCGAACCAGTATAGTGGAATTAGGTTAGTTTGTAGACAAGACATATTTTGTAATTCCAATAAATGTTTTCCTGATTGACCGATTTGTACCGTAGTTGTAATACACTTTAGTGTAGCTCGAACACTTTTAAATGTATGTAAAATAACGGAATTTTCTAAAATTTCTTACACCTTATCCTACAAAACGTTTCTTTAACGTGGTAGAGCCAAAGGATAAGGGTGATAAATGAGCACACAGTCCATCTGATGGTAAGTGGTTGGTGCACACATGGACATCTACATCCATCCTCGATTACGAACCAAAATGCTGATGCGTTGTCATTTGTGAGGACTAAGATGGAATGCCTTGTTTCCAGTAAAAAGTGTATCAGGTTCTCTACACTTACAATACGAAACACAGCAGCGTTAAGTTGCTATTTTACGCTAGTATCCTATAAGAGCGTGGTACTTCCTCTGTCGTGCCTATCCATTCGGGCTACAACTATACTATTAATAAAGCTGCAGCATAGCTCTACCACGTATGCACGAATTGTGAACTACGGTTGTAGACGCAGGTTCGGCCTCGTATGGAATACTGTTTCCATCTCTGGGCTGGGGCTTTTCAGTGCCAGCTCCTTCCACTTGACCGCATCCAGCGGAGAGCGACTCGAATCGTCGATGACTGAGTGCTTACCGATCAGCTCGATTCACTGGCGCTGCGAAGAGATGTGCATCCCTTTGCATTTTATTTCGCATCTACCACGGCGAGTGTTCTGAGGAATTATTTGGATTAATCCCTACCGTCAAATTACATGAACGCACATCGCGGCAAACCTCCCGATACCATCCACACCATCTGGATGGTTGGCGGTCCACCACTGTACGTTTCACCAGGAGTTTTCTTCCACGTACGACCTCTCTGTGGTTTACCACCGGCGATTTTTGCGAACCGATACGACTTAGGGCCGTCAAGAAGAGAGATTACTACTTTCTAAAAGGCCGGGAACGCACCTGCAATTCCTCTGGTGTTGCAGTTATTTATGGGCGGCGGTAGTAACTTAACATCAGGCGAGCCGTATGCTCGTTTGCCCCCTCTTCTATAAAAAATACCAGCGTAAAATAGCAGCTTAACGATGCTGTGTCCAGTGATGTAGAGAACCGGAGAGCCTTTTTACTGGTTACGAGGCATTCCATCTTAGTCTTCAGGTGTGATAATGAAATGAGACGAAAAATGGTATATGTCTATGGGCCACTAATTCTATAAAAAAGGTAAGATATTAGTGACCAACGAGTTCGTAGAAAGCTCTTACTTCAAGTTTTAATCAAACAACCTCAGATGAAGTAAAAAAAAGACTTCATCTGAGCAAACAACGATTACCGAACAGACAGGAATATTGACTGTGTGTGATTATATTAAATGCTAGAGAAATGTTACGGCTACCGATAAATCATCCCCTTTACACCAGCCGTAAAATATCCAGTCTAGCACGTGATAGGTCCGATACTTCCATTTGATATCGTCAATCCATCTTTTTTAATGAATAAGGACGTTAATCAAGCACACAATTCACCCATTGGTATGTATATATTGTGACCCATAAATACCTTTACCTTAATAAAAATAAAAATGCAGATGCGTTGTCTCCACTGAGGACCAAAATGGAATGCTTCGTATCCACTAAAAAGGGTCGCCGGTTCTCTACACTATCGTCTCTGTACGCAATACATTAGCGTTGAGCTGCTATTTAAAGGCGTCTGATAAACAAATTCGCCCTAAAATTGGAGAGATCACGTCCCGCGGGCTGATGATGTCAGTAGTTACATTGGTTTTTTTTGGAACACAATTGCTTAGTCAGAGGCAGAAATAGATAGAAAGGTAACGTCATAACTTGGCAGAATCTCCGTTACAGTAAAATGTTTTGTTAAAATAAAAATACGTGTGGCACTCGGTGACTGCCGCGGTAAAGCTATTGCATGGCATTTTTTATCAACTTATGCAATTATAATTATTTATTTATTTTATTTATGCAGTTAAGTCTTTGATATTAAATCAAGTTACACTTTTTGAGCGTGGTGACCGATAAGGAAACAATTTTTTTTCTCTTATTGAATAAATGAAAAGTTAATATTGTTTAAAATATTTTTAATATCTTACAATACATGTAGGTTATTCAGGAATTTTTATCATTGAGCTAGCAGCTAGTGTACACGCATACGTCTTGTCGCACGCACCGAAACACCGTGCCGAACTCTGCCGAGTGCCGAAGTCTGCCGAACTGAAACGACGTTAGACGATGCACGGCTTTCAACGCCACACCTCCGTGCCCGTCGGAGTGGGGAGCGTGAGGTTTTTTCGTTACGGAATTTCTGGATTCGGTCCCCGCGCTCAAGGCCCGCGATAGAAGCTATGCAATAGCTTAAAAATAACTATTTTGTCAATTACGCATATTCATTTAATTTATTATCAACTAGCTGATACGGCAGACGATATTCTACAACTCCAGGTCAAAATGACAAACTTAAAAAAGGAAAAACATAATCCTTTTTTACTTTTCCATAATTGGATAAAAAGTTAGTTGTTACACACGGTCATTTACTATCTACATACAAAATTTCATGGAAATCTGTCTGGTAGTTTTTCCGTGAATCGTGAACATACAATTATTCTACAGATTTATTATACGTAAAGATTAACTTGCAGTTCTTTTAATAGAAATTAAACAAATACACACGAATTTTTACCAAAATTTTATTATAAAGTAATTTTTTGCTTATTAACATCGCTGCCGTATAAATGAACTCGGTACACGCAAGTGTACTTCGTGTTTCCCTGATTGGACAGAACTTTAAATGCCACACTTGTGACGGGTTCATTTCTGCCGCTTAATGCAAAATATTGTTTAGCTGGCTTGTTATATGTGTAAATGCCACGTGCGATTTCCAACCGCGTGTTATTCTCAAATGTGCCCTGTAAGAATATTTAGGTTTTGGTTATTTTAGTTTATGGATAATTAGTCATATATTTCAATAACTAGCTTTTTATCCGCGGCTTTGATCGCGGCCTTTCAATTTAGGAACATCGGTAAATGCTGTTCTGTGACAAATTTAAGAAAATTTGATCACTTTTAGAATCACCTCGGTGTCTTTTTTATAGGATAGGGTGACAAACGAGCACACAGTCCACCTGATGGTAAGTGGTTGCTGTGGCCCATAGACATCTACATCTATCCTCGATTACGAATCAAAATGGAGATGCGTTGTCACCCGTGAGGACTAAGATGGAATGCCTCGTTTCCAGTGAAAAGGGTCTCCAGTTCTCTATAATCACCATACGTAACACAGCAGCATTAAGCTACTATTTGACGCTGGTATTCTGTGAAAGCGTGGTCCTACCCCGGTCGAGCCGACCCATTCGTGCTACAACTATACTACTAATATAACTGCAGCATGGCTCTACCACGTATTGGTGTCTGGGTCTCCACGTCTGTTTGTTAAAGATTTTTTGTGAATTCTCAAAGATTATTGTACATAGATAGTTGGTATTTGACATGGATATAATATGCTATAAGAAAATGTAAATAAATATGTTAAATAGAATAGCATTCTTGTCATATGTCTAGAAACACCTACTATTTTTTGTAACGGGCCTGTCTTCTATGTGTCGCGTTAGTTACATTTCACTCTTTTCATTCTTTCGTAATTAAAGTTAATTTAATTTTAACAAAATGTTGATCCATATTAACTACGTAACCGAACATATCGCAGATGTGAAGCACCGACACCCCGGGAAGTATGTTAACGTGTTCAGTATCTTGCCAACCTTTATATGAAATTTAATAGACCACAAATCCTCGCAAAAGAATATCGATGCCTAGGAAGATTCGCGAATCTATTGAAATTAAAAAAAAAACATCCCAATTGCTATAGTGGAGATGACTGGGTGTTACCATCTGTTTGGTATCCCATAATTAATAAAATTAAATGCAAAATCCAAGCATATTACTGTAACATTTTAAGACACTGTAAGCTCGTTCTGCATAGACCGAACCAAATATAATTAAAAGTTGAGAGTAGCCGTCGTTAACTATGACAGCAGGATATTGAATACCTCAGACCTCCCCGTAACCACGAGTACTGTAGTGTCCGAACCCTCTGGAGTTAAAAAAGTTAAAGTTAAACGTGACAAAATTCTCAGTTTCAAAGATGTTCAGTGAATGAAGGTATCATCACTTCTTCACTTCGTTGATTGGCTGCAACGATGACGGTGATGAGTTCTACTCATCTTTGCTACCCTTAATATTTACGATAGAATGAAAACAATAAGCAAAATTTCCGAAAATATGAATGAAATAAAAATTGTATAATTGCCTAACTATAAGTAAAAATAGTAGATCTCTATTTATTGTTTTGGTCAAGCTTTATCATGACATGGTCAACAACCAGTGCTAAATATTATCACGAAATTAAACTAATTATTAATAAAAACTAAATATTATAAATTTAAGTAATTATAATAAAATGTATATTTTTTTTTTAAATAGAAGTATGTTTTAGTAATTATGGATATTGTTGTTAAAATGTATGATTTTTTTCTTTTCTTAGATTTTTAAGCAATTTAACTAACAACGATTCTATAATAATGTTATGTTACTAACCAATTTATGGACTCTTGTCTGAAATAAAGATTATTATTATTATATATAAACTATTTCACGAAATGATAGACTACTCGCGATGCTGGATGATATGATCAGTTCTTGCTACGAGTATCAGTTTGCACGCTATTTACAACCACGTAGCAGAACATGTCGTGCTTTAAGTATTGTACAATCCTTATCGGTCCGTGTTTTAAGCAAATATATTTAATAAACAAATAATAACTAAATACGATCTGGTCACGACTTAAATAATAAATATCTCTGATCAAACTATAAGGATAATGAGAATTTCCCAATACATAATTGCAGGCAGACCAGTTTTAATCAGCTTACATATAGATTAATAATAATAGCACTAATCATATTTATGATAGAGGTCGCTATTATTCATGGACGTACATGCTAACTAATAAAATTATTACACTTTTAAAATTAAATAAAGAAAAAAAAAATAAACGTTAGGATTTTTAAATTCTTCATCTAATTCTTCCAACATATCAAATGTAATTTATAGAATATATTACTTAATTTATTAGTAACTAAACGCAAAATGTACTACTTTTACATTTGATGATAGATTGCGCTTTTTTTTTAAAACTAACACGTAGTTCGTCGGTGTAGTTTCAAATTATTACTTAAGGATGAAACTAATTTTAAACTTTATTTATAAATATGGTATCTATTTGAAAAAAATAAACTCGTCATTCCACCTATAACTAACAAAATAATCATATATAATAAAAAAATAACATCCAAGGGAAGGAAAATACTTATCGTTCTTTTTTGAAGTTCCGTAATCTTATAAAAATTAGCCTATAAATTGTCCCGAGTTACTAACTACCTACATACAAAATTTCATGGAAATCGTTAGATGTCAGACAGACAGACATACATAAATTCTAAAATCCCCAATTTGGCTTCAGTACCCTTTATTTCGTCCACTGGACTTGTTTTTTCAAGAATATAATAGAATTACAGACACGACATTTCTACAGATTTATTGTATGTATAGATTTTTGTTTAATTATTTATTAAGGTTTACCAATCTTTGATTGCACTGTATTTAACAAAATGGCTTAAGAACTAACTTACGTAGCTAAGTGTAACAATCGTTTAAGGTAAACACCACTTGCAACATAGACAAGGAAAGTTCGCTATATGTAATAGTTAGGTAACTTTCCCTGTCTTGTCCGGTAAAATAGTAAAATTTTCTCTTATTTAAGGCTGTTATAAGTTAAAAGAAAATATAATCACATTGCTGTACCCGTACTCTAACTTTGCCTCAGAAATGGGTCAGCAGGTGCCTTTGTATACTCAGGTCTTAGTCAGGTCATAAGTTCTATCGTAAGCTTTTAATAAAATTAATGATACACTTTTTGATAATTATATAGAAATTGTATATAAAATAAAAGGTAATTTAATTAAGAACATAATTTTGTTTACATTATTCAAAATGCCCTCCCCTATTTTGAATACATGCCCTTAATCGACGCGGCCAATCATCAATCGCAGCACGTACCACGCTCATATCTATTTCTGCCGATGCTTTAGCCAAAGATGCTCGGAGAGATTCCTAATTCTGATGAGGTTTAGAGTAGACTTTCTCCTTCAAATGTCGCCATATTTTTTAATCCAGTGGCTTAGAAGAGCGCCAGCCTTCATGTCCGATAAAGTCAATTCCATGGGCGGTCAACCAGTTTTGCGTGCTTCGTGCCCTATGAGCTGGTGCAGAGTCCTGTTGGAATATCCAGTGTCTGTTTTTGAACATTGTTTGAGAAAGAGGTTCCACTATGATTGTTAGGACGGTATTTTGGTACACCTCGGCACTGGTTTTTACACCTTTTTCACAGAAAAAGTTGTAAAAACCAGTTAAGCCTGAATATGAGACTCCAAGTAAAACCATGAAGGACAGAGGATGATGTGCTCGATGAACTCTCGGAATACGCGTGCTGGCTTCTTCACTGATGTGTGCATACACCTTATCATTTTGTTTATTATAGCTTTCTTCGATGGTAAACTTTTTTTTCATCCGAAAACAAAATTTCGCGGTATTTATTTGCGGCGTACCGCTGTAACAAAGCGCGGAATCTATCCAGCCTAATTTTTTTTCAAACGCTAGTTCAAAAAATGTCCGGTCTTCTTACGATAAGCTCGTAGTCTTAGATCTTCATTGATCACTCTTTTGACCGTGGTCCTATTTAGGCCCATCGAAGAGCTAAGATTTTTTTGTTTACGAACAGGATTTCTTTGGGTTTGCGCCTTCACTGCTTTGATGATCGCGGGTGTCCTAACTGTACCAGGTCGGTCGGTCTTCTAACGATCTTCGAAGCTTGAATCTTCAGTAAATCGTTTGAAAGTGCGATAAATAAATCGTAGGGTTATTTTTAACTTTTGTAGAATATTGAAAATCTCTTTTGGCGCGTAACCACAGCGGTGCAACGCGATAACCGCTACTCTATTTTTCTTTCTTCGACCACTCCATATTTGAAAATGAACGAAAATTAATGTCTTTTTTATTTTCGGCAAGCGCAAACGTTATATTTTTAAAATTGGTGAAATTCATCTTCAAAAATCATTTATTTAAAAATTCATCATCAAAAATTTTAAATAATAAGGTTTTGACAGAACTTATGACTCGACTAAGTACAATTATTTTTCATTTCGAACTTATACTAATCAAACTACTGTACATAACTAGTAATTAAAACGCAGTTTAATGTACATAAATAAATGCGACTATTACAATGGATGCAATGAGGAATGAGATTCCTAATTATATAATACTGTTACGAGCTTGAGGTTCGTGACAATAAAAATTGCCGATAAAATTACCTAAATTAACACTTTAATTTACTTTACACAAATTAAAACTAAAAACACTAATAATTAAATACACTAATTCACTTAATTCCGCTCCGAAGCTTCGCTTGTGTTGGCGAGTTCAACTCTGCCCGATCGCATCTTGCAGCGCCTACTTATATAAATTAGCAAAATATCCATAATGTTCAAGTAAACACGCGCAAGGTACCGAGAGTTCGAGTTTTAAACTTCAAGAAGTTTAGTTCTTCGGTTCGAGATTAGATGGCGCTAGTGCGCCGATTTTAGCGCGTAACAATACTAATTAATTATGAATTATGAGAAACAGTCTCAGGCTTCGTTCAAAAATGGAACTTTTGAAGAAGAGTACGAAATAGTCATTTTCTGAGCTAACCTATCCTTATTGTATAATTTGGTAGCTCTACCTAATAAGACAAAGTTTAATAAAATGTTAGTAACAATTAATTTTTATAGTGCTATCTTTAGATAACTTGGATATTTTTAGATAATAAATAACTATGATATTTTAAGAATTCTTTGCAGCCTTTATACGTGGTAAAGCCATGCTGCAGCTACATTAGTATTATAGTTAAATAGTTTTAACACGAATGGGCTAGCTCGACCGGGGAAGTAACATGTTCTCACAGAATACCAGATAAAATAGCTGCTTAATGCTGCTCTGTTTCGTATGGTGAGCGAAGAGAACCGCAGACTCCTTTTACTGGAAACGAAGCATTCCAGTTCAATCGTAGTCGAGGATATATGTAGATGTCTATGGGTCACAGTAACTACTGACCACCAGGTGCACTGTGTGCTCGTTTGCCACCCTTATCCTACAAAAAAGCCTATAAAAGTTCACTGCTAAATAGGCCTCCTCTACAAATAGACTTGTATTTAAGTTTGCCATATTTTGGAGTGATTTTGTCAAAGACGCCACGCTTGACTGGCGCATTGGCAACCGCAGTTTTTATAACTTTGAGTTGTTATTACGAACATGCTGCTGCCCCTCCTCTGTTCCAGCTTCCCTCAGTCGCCTCTACCACCACAGGGCGATATGGGGTAGTGGATATTCTCACATAGCCTCAACGCGGTTAGAATTGAACAGATAAACTGTTTTAACAATTAAACTGTTAGAAATGCTATCTTTTTCAACGTTTCTTTTTAATTTTAGGGTACCTTCGTAAATAATTAAAAATAATGATTCAAGTTATATAACTTGTTTAACGAACCTGAGCGGGTTTATTAAGATGTTAGTGCTTATTATTGAGCTAATGCAACTTACGTAAACGACGAAGTTCTTAGGCGCGCTGCGAGCTGTATCGGGACGCACGTGCTCTATACTGATATAGTTTAGCTTTGCTTTATGTGCTAACTCGATAATAACTTCGCCGTATGATCCGCTGTTGACGGAAGTTTAGAAGCATAAAATGTGTAAAGTACTTAAAGTAATGTAAAAATTTAGAGAAAATTTCGAGTTAAAAACTGAAAACTATACAATGTTAATATTTGTGTTACATAATAGTAGTAACCAGACCCTACTTTTGAAATTGTGAAATTTGAACTTAAGCTCAAAATTATCTCTGAATTGGTCATATTGTTAAAATATTTATTTACTTAACTTCATACAACGTAATACTAAATGACTTAGGCATTCTCTACTAGTTACTCTATAATGGCGATTTTTGTGTGAGTGGCGAAATTGAATCCATCATCTTATGCCACTGCGCGAGCGTCATAAAAGTCGACGTAAAAATTTTATCTTTACGTCGACTTTATTTTATATAGAAATCGATGTATTTAGTCGAGTAGTGAAATAAAAATCTTCAAATCTGCAGATATAAAGTATCTCATAGATGACGGTGGCTTACTAGGTATGAGGCGTTTAGGATTACGATTGTAAATTTGTCAAGTGCGGGAATTACAGGAAATTTAACTTCGATCTACAATGTCCGTGGGTGGACTGTCATAGGCTGATGGTGAAGTATGAAATTGTGCGTTTGTAAATGATTAATAAATCTTTGACGTTAATACTTATTGTGAGCAGAATAGTGAAATAAAATTCAATCTCTCATAATTTTGGTTACCTGTGCAGGATGTATGATAGCCTCGTAATTATCAACACAAATGTAGGGACGCTTGCCTTGAAGTACTACAGATATTTTGCATAACTGATACCACGTTCTCCTAGCCCATTTCAAATATGGCTAATGCTCCGAATATCAGATGTTATCAACCTCGTAAGTAAGTACATAATATTATAATTTTCTTTTCTAATTAAATATCATATTATACAATTTGAATGTAATGCCCACACCGTAGTAGTAAATTACTCCGTCCAATTGGCTGTACGATTGATGGTAAAACTACATTCTCGAAAATGTGTAATAAAATTGTTATACAATCAACTAAACTCAGCTCTCTCGTGCGCCTTAAATATCATAGCACACGAGCAAACTAGCTCCAGTCATCGCTGGTATCACTGAAATTGTTGAGTGTAATTTTTAGTGTTGATTTACCACATGCTCAGTAGAAAAAACATTAAAAACCTAAATACTAGAGAAATTAAAAAAATCTAGGTCACAGCTAACATGCGTTGAGGCTGCAATAGGGAATGTTGTCAGAAAAAAACAATCCAAATCGTTTGAGCCGTATCCGAGAAACGCATATGATATATATGTATATGTAATACCTAAACATATACTTATTGTAATAAAAACCCTATGGTTCCCGTTAAATGCGTTATCAGAACCAGTATTCAAACTTATAGAAATAACTACTTACTTACTTTAAAACTGGATCATAATGCAAATTGACGTATTGTATACAATTTGAACAAAATATTATACAATTTGAATAACATAGTGTACAATTTGAAAATAATTATTTATTTAAATTTAATTTGATTTTTTATGGTCCAGTTTTCTGAAGTCAAATTATTTCTAAACGTTTGAGTACTGCTTATGAAAACGCACTTAACGGGAACTACATGTTTTTTATAACATGTTGTATATACAATAATAGGTCAATTAAAGTATTGGATGAAACGGCGGAACCTATTGTACTGAAATAATAGAACAATAATAGAATTTTGCTATCGTTTATAGTGTCAAAGGTAACGTGATTCACCTAAAAGGCCAGCAATCGGATGGCGTTGGCGTCCGTAATGCCAATATGGTGTCTGGTGGGGGCGAAGCGCGCCACAGTGGCACGACTCCCCAGAGAGATACACGCCAACCCCATTCTGTAGTGTCGCTGCCTTTTGAAGCTTTCGACCCCTCTACATAGCCCCTTTGCAGTACGCTTTTGTCGTCAGTGTATTCTGCAAATAGTAAGAGCGCACATTACACACATTAGTGATGTAAAAGCTAGCTATTCTTGGAACAGCAACTCAGTAGAAAGTTTATTAAAAAGGTTTTTTAAAAATTCAACAATATTTTACTAGATATTTTCGCATATTTTAAGCCGACTCTTGCGTGCACTTCTAGTTTAAATTTGTTTTATATTTGTCCGCATTCTATGTATGATTGTCGAGATATTCAATAGCGTTTATAAATTCTGAACGTGGTAGATAATTAAAGATTTATGAAGACAGTTTTAATTACTTTCAGGTTTTGTATGACTGCTTTTCACATCATAGGTAAATGAATATATTATGGTTACGACCGTGATATATTCATTAATTATTAAAGTACAAATCCATTAATACGCGTCTTTGGAGTATGAAAATCCGCGACTATGTTTACGCTAGACTTAAAATACCTAGACCGGTGACGGGTACCAACGACAAAGGTGCGAAACGTCGGTTACTGCTTTATGATTATAATTGTCAATTCGCCAGCGAATCGCGGCGATTATAGCCTATTTAACCTTACAAAAGCAGCAGCCCCCGTCATATCCTATAGTGGACTTTTGCGCACTTAACAGGACATTTAGAATAAAAAAAATATAATAATTATTTATTATATAAATTATAACATATAATATATAATAAAATATATTAATTAATTAAAAATATAATAATAAGAATAATTAATTAAATGACACTTCTCATTCAGTCTCTTTTAATTTTATCACTGTTTCAAAAAAAGTTCTTTTCGGACAAGAATAAGCAATAACCCCAGAGAGACTTTTTTCAAAGTGAAATCAGACAATAAAATAGAGATTGTACAAATTACTTGCAAAATGTATTTAAGAAACAGCTTGGTAACGATCATCACACTGCCAGGGGTTATTATTAACTATGTATTTCACAACTAAAGATTGTAGATATCTTTTCAATTTAAAACAGGAGTAGGCCAACATTGTGGCAAAATATCCAGAAATATAACAAATAATTTTAATGATTCTATAATAAAAATAATAAAAAATAAGAGTAAGGTTTACAGCCTTTATATGTCCCATAACTAAGCACAGGCCTCTCCTATCATTTCTGAGAAGGTTAAGGAGCTATTAGTCTGCCGCGCTTCTGCAGTGCGTGTAGACAAACTTCACGTTTCTTCGAAATAGTATAAGGGTAACAAACGAGCACACATTCCATCTGATGGTAAGTGGATACATACATAGACATCGACATTTATATCCTCAATTAAGAATCAAAATGCAAATGCGTTGTCACCACTGAGGACTGAGATAGAATGCCTCGTTTCAATAAAAAAGGGTCTCCGGTTCTCTACACTCACCATACGAAACACAGCAGCATTAAGCTACTATTTTACGTTGGTATTCTGTGAGAGCGGGCTCCTACCCCGGTCGAGCCGATCCATTCGTTCTACAACCATAATATAGCTGTAGCGTGGCTGTACCACAAACCATTTTAACGTGTTGCAGAATTTATAATCATACTAGGTATCTTATAGAATATATTTTTACGCTATTAAAACTGTTCATCTTATGAAAGGCAAAAGTAAAATCAAAAATAAGTAAACAAAAACCGCAGTACATGTGGTAAATATCAAATATTAGAAATGCATTTCTGAAAAAACGATGGCGCTATTCGAAACAATATCGATAACCTATACGACTATACGAAATCTCTATCTATAACAGCACAACCTTAAAATTATAGAGAACTACTAATGTTCACTAAGATGAAAGTGTTCCGCATCATCATAATTACCATATCTGTAAAAAATACATATTTGCACTTCAGAGTATTTTAGATTGATCTACCATATCTGTAAAAAATACATATTTGCACTTCAGAGTATTTTAGATTGATCTACCATATCTGTAAAATACATATTTGCATAGAGTATTTCTAGTGTTCTCTTTCTACCAATCTTTAGATTGGTTTTGCTTTCAATAACTTTGGAATACTTATAGTTTTTGAAAAACCTTTTCGATCGACGACAATCCGCTGAAGATTTTTATTGTGAAATGTCGCAATTTATTTTAATGAATTCTATACTTTACATGTAGTACTATGGAGTACTACATGCAAAGCAGTATTTTATACAGGCAAAGGAGTATACTTTGGGTTAGGAAGTTAAGGATTAACAAATAAATGACAGTAATGATAATGAGTGTATAACAAAAAAGGAGGCGCACGTAACACGCTTCGAGCACAAGCTGGAGTAAAATGTAAGCTCATTAAAAGACAACAACAAAATCAAACGACAACTACTTTGGAAAATTATCGCTTGCAGTCGCAACATATCTCAATGAAAATGTACTATAATAATCTACTGCTGGACATATGCTGCTGGTTGGGCAGACGTATCGCACCTTAGATAATGCTCCTTATCATTGGTTTGGTTATGTAAGATGGGGCGGTCTGTTAAGATGGTTACCTCTATGGAGTGTAGAACTAAGGAGTACCAACTCCAATAGGAGAATAATTGAAAAAGTGTCCATCTGTAAGCAGTAAATAACAGTTCAAAATCTCTCCACAACAGCGCTCGAGTAGCTACGGGGTATGTAAAATCGCCGTGAAATACGTTAAGAGTGATTTTGAAAATAAAAATTTTGAAAGCAATAAAATAATTATTGTAAAAGGAATTATGGTGGAAGTCTGTGAAGGAAAAAATTATAAAAAGTTCTTTAAAATTTTGACTGTAGCTACAGTGACGCCACCCTTATTTAACGCTTTCCTACGGACACTTTTTTATAGAGAGTCTGTACTCCTTACCGCTACACTCCATAGTTACCTCGTTATTTCTTTGCAGTCACAAGACTTTTATCTCTATAGATAACAGCTATACCTAAAGAGTCTCCTAAGTTGTCTCTCGCTATAACTTATGTTTAATTCAATATAATAATATATAAATTTAACTTAAATTAAATAAATGCTTCCTCATAAAACTTAATACTAAACAAAACACTGTACCTGGTATGGACATTTGTGTGGTTTGCATTAAATTACGTCGTAGACGTAATGCGCTCCTGCAATTATAAAAGAATTTTATGCAATTCTACGGTCGAAAATAATTAAATTCATGTGTTTATGCTTCTACCGAGCACTGTAATGAAAACTTGACTTATTACCTAAGTGCCTGTTGAGCTCGTGACAATTCCGTGGCTAGGTGTCTCATCCTGTGGCAGCACTCCGCGTCGACAGATGTCGAGTAATCCATACTCACTGCATAAATTACGAACGTCTAGCTAATTAACCCGTCATTTACTAAGTAATATGTTGTTAGAGAACGTTAAATCAAAATATAATCCCGTTAATGTACATATCATATTTTAGATACATGTGCATTTTAGTACTATACGCTTTTATATATTACGTAATGTATATTACGCCTGCATGTCGTTACAGTAATCCCACACGAAGGCAAACATAGACTAGATTAGTTCGTTTTGCTAAAACAAAGTTTGTTTACTTTTATCAACATAAGACGGTACTTACGTATTGAGATTAAGTCAGTTTTAGGAATAACTTTTGCAATTAGTTCCATGGTTGAGATAGAATTATACTTCCAAAGCGACACTACAAGTTTTTAAGAATTAGAATTTTAAAGATAAAGCTATAAATAAAATAACGGTGCTATAAAGCTTTTTGGATGATACTGACTTGTAACTCCTAAAGCTAAGAGGAAAAATATGAGTGATTTGAGAAAGTTTTTTCCGCGTCTTTTGTGTTTGTGTTGAAGTTGTTTGTTATATTTTTGAACAGATTTTCCTTTAGTGCACGCAAAGTCGCGGAACTCTTTATCGTCGTGTAAGTACTCCCAGATGTTTTCGCGCAGTGGATAAGAGGAGTGTATTTCCCAATTCGGTGCCAAAACTTTGTACGTTTTCTTTCTTTCGATGAGTCGTCCTGTAGGTAATAAGTAAAAAATATAATAAATATGAGGTGTACAAAATGAAACGAACTATGTAAATTTATATTCCCTCTATTAAAATATGATATTAACGAGTAGGTATGTGGCAATCCAATTGTTTTGGTGGTTTGGTCCCGTGGGTGGGTGTGGTTGGCGGTGTAAAACCACCTCTTTACGCCAGGCGTAAAATACCTAGATAATACATCAAAAGTCTGGTACTGCCAGTGCCAATCCACTTGTTGATTGTGATCACGGAAGAGTGTCATGTTCAGGAGTGGATTTCTTACAGACTAAAGAAGAAGACGAGCCGCTCTGGAGATTGATATTTTTTCTCAACTCAAATTTGAAGTCATGTATAATATGCGTCAATCAAGTACAAACATAGATTAACAATTCGTGTAATACTAAGTAAAAATAATAGATCTTTACCTACTAAATTGAAGTTCTGCAGTAATGGCCATTTCAAATCAAAATAATATTTGTTTGACTAAGAATTTCAATTTCATTTCAAAATTCAATATCCGAGAGGCAGTACAAATAGCCTTTGAAGAATTTCAATAAACTGCCACTATGTTGGCAAAGATGCATCGATTGCGTGGGTGATTTCTTTGGTTTATAGAAATAAAAGATATAGAAAAAATACATCAAATTATTTCATAAAAACCAGCAATTTCATAGATGAAGACTTAATATATATCCTATGTCCTATCTCAATATTTTTTTTATCTAGAATTGATTTGTGAAATGCTGATAAAAGTAAACTATAGTACCATACTGATACGTCGTGTAGTGGTTGCGTAAGAGAATGTAAAACTGAAATAAGAGATGGGTTATGGCATCTTCCTGATAAAGAGTCAAATTCAATGTGTGATGACGAAGATAGATTGCCTCGTTACTAGTGAAAAAGGTCTCCGGTTCTCTACAATCACCATACGAAACGATGAGCAGCATTAAGCTGCTATTTGACGCTGGCATTGTGTCTAAGTAGCGTCAAAGGTGGAAGAAACATGGTACAGCAACTGATGCTTTGAAATCAACAATGGAAAGAGAAACCTACGACGAGTTGTGTCCAGAAATGGGATGTATACAGATTAGCAAAGTTACATTCTGTATACATCCCATTTCTGGACACAGGCCTCCTCTCATTTCTGCGACGGTTTTACGACAGGAAGTCTTTTTTAAACTATGATAATACCTAATAGCAATGCTATTTCTCGCTCTTCGTCGCAAGTAAGCTTGCTCATGTTACAGAGTAATTCAAGACAATAGATCGTATTCATAACTACCACTTATATAAATAAAATAGATGTAAATTTCCCAAAACTGTCTGACATTTAAAATGTGAATTAATTGGTGCTGTAGCAATTTATTAACATAGTTTAAGAACTTTGAATTTTTATGAGGGTGCTTTCATATAAATTTGAAGGATAAATCTATGCCTTAGCGTTTCTTAACCTTTTTCAGCCACGGACCCCTAGGAAACTAAACGCAATTATCAAGGAAAATAATAAAAATACAAATAAAAAAATGCCTTAATAAAATATACAATAATAAGTTTTGAAACATTTATTCTAGTTTAGTACTAGAATAAGATTAGAATAAATTAATTCACATTTTAAATGTCAGACAGTTTTGGGAAATTTACATCTATTTTATTTATATAAGTGGTAGTTATGAATACGATCTATTGTCTTGAATTACTCTCTAACATGAGCAAGCTTACTTGCGACGAAGAGCGAGAAATGTTGTGTTATAGATAAATAAAAAAATACATACTTACATCTTTGTAAAAAAAATTTTGTTTTCGTTATTAATTATAAATGCGTTAGTTAGCATACGATCCTTAATGTGAAGGTTGGTGTTTTTTTTGTAACTTAATTAGTGATATTCTATATATGTAATACAAAGTAGTATTCTCAAATCGGATTCCACTTGTAATTTGTTTCTTGTATTTTTACTTTTGGTGGAATTTATTTATTATTACTTACGTTTTAGTCTAGAGATGAGACTGCGGACCCCTATACATATACTCGTGGACCCCCAGGGGTCCGCGGCCCACAGGTTAAGAAACACTGCCTTATATTTCCCCAAGGGTAAAATAAACTTTTTATTAAAAAGTACAAGCCCATTTTGGTCCAGGCTCAAAAAACTAGGTGACTATGTCCATGACGCGGACGAAAGTGGGGTAGTTATTTATTAAACTTAAATTAATTGTGTAATTTTAATTAATCATTTTTTTAAAGATAAGGAATAAGGATTATTGTTTAATTTAACATCAAAGTCTTAGTAACTGACAGACAGAGTAAAAAGAAAACAAACAAACGACGTGAGAATACACAATTCTTATCGTTCTGAAATGTACCAAAGGGAGGCGATACCCGTTGCGACGGTCGTATGGACCATCTCACAAAATTCAGTCGTATGAGACTAATTTCTATAATTTCTAATTTCTATTCGAAGTTCGCTATATAAAAAAACCTGTAATACAGGTTTTTTTATACCTACATCACCAATTGAAAAAAAAATCGAATTGAAAATTCTCCGATATTTTGTGCCGAGGTAAATAAAAAAATTTACTACAAAATAGGAAATTGGAGAGCTGTGGTTAGAAGGATAATAAAAAGCTACTTATTTCAAAAACGCTATTACTAACTACTACTACTTTCATACAGTTTTTCTTTTTTTTTCAAATTCATTATAATGTATTATTTACAAAGAATAGCATATTATCATTTTTCACAAGTATGACAAACTACCGGCGACTGTTCATCGTTTTACGTGGATCGTCCATTCGACCAAGTCGTAACGCATGTGTACTTACTGAACTTACATAGCGACGGCTTGATCGACTGTCCGCACTATAGCCGCTATTTGAATGACTACATACAAATGTAGTACAACATACAAATATAGTACAACATACAAATGTAGTACAACGTACAAACTTAGTAGTGTAGATTATCTGTGAATCGAAATCGGACAAGTAGATTCAGAGGAGATAGCAATAAAAATTGCATCTGAGTCAGGGATAAGAGCGCTACGCCCGGCTTGCTACGCTCAGCAGGCTCCGCCCTAAAATAAAATGCACCGCAGTGATAAGATTTGCTTTGCTCAGCGGGTCAATAAAAACAGCGTCAAACATACAAATGCTTTGTTCACGCTAAGTTTCATCGAAATCCGACAATTATTTTCAGAGGTAACAGCAATAAAAATTGTATTGGAGTTAGAGTAAGAACGTTATTACACTATCATATGTAAATGATCGAAGATGTGATTATGATTCATAGAAATATGAAAAACCTATGAAAGTTTTGTTAGTATACGATATTATCTATGATCATATGTGCATTATCCTATTTGTCAACTTGCTGATGAAAATGATTATACATAACTTTAAAACGAAGAAAGAAAAATGGCGTCAAAATGCAAAACGGAATATTGAAATGACAAAATTGTTTTTTTTTTAATTATAAAATAAGGGTGACAAACGAGTACACAGTCCACTTAATGGTGTGTGACATCTAAATTTATCCTCTATTAAGCGTTGTCGCGTTGTCACCCACTTACCATACGAAACACAGCAGCCTTAAATTGCTATTTTATGCTGGTATTCTGTGACGGCATGATCCTACTACGATCGAGCCAACCTGTTCGTTCTGCAACTAATATAGTTGCAGCGGGCTCCTTCCTTATTACGTTATAACATAGGGTTACACTGAAAGTTCTTAGAAAATCAATAACTGAACAAACTAGAAAGTTATTAGTTTTATTATCTTTGTAAATATCTTTTCAAAATAGTGCCCATTTACATCAATACATGGCTGCATCCTATGGAAACACTGAGAAAAGCACTTTGTCCACTCGTCCTTAGGGGTCTCTTCGACGGCATTTTGAAACGCAGCCACTGCTTCCTCGGCAGCTATAAAACGTTTTCCTCAAAGTTTTTCGTTTATTTTCGGAAATAAATAAAAATCGCAAGGTGCGAGGTCGGGGCTATAGGGCGGGTGACCTACTGATTCCACGTCTTACTTCGCCAAGTAGGCGATTGTTTACTTGGCGGTGTGCGACGAGGCGTTGTCGTGGTGAAGGAGGATCCTACTGCGAGGTCGTTTCTCCCGAACTTTTTCCAAGACAAGTGGCAAACAATTAAGTGTACCACTCTGTAGTAACTGTTTTTCGATCCTCTAAAATAATTGTTGCGTAATGACCTGTCCTTCCGAAGAACGAGACCACCACCTTTTTTCCAACGCTTCGGCCTCTCTTCACTTTAGTTGTCAACTCCTTGGAAGCAAACATCTAGACAGCAGACTATCTCTTAGTTTCAGGATCATAACAATAAATCTAGCTTTCTTCACCCGTAAGTATGCAGAACATAGCATTTGAGTCACCTCCGTTAAATCTTTGAACCATTTCACGACACCATTCAACGCGACGGAGTTTATGGCACGAAGCTTCCTGACCGCTAAATGTTCCTGGAGGATTTTGTTCACTTGACTCATACCGATGTATAAGCTTGTCCGAATTCGTACGCCGTACAACACTGATGTTATCTTCAGTCGTTGCCGTAGAAGGCCGTCCCTCACGCAGATCATCGGTGAGATTAGTGCAACCACGTTTAAACTCATTAAACTAGTTGTAAACAGTGGCACGAGATGGGTCTTCATCGTGAAAGGTCAATCAAAGTCTATTATAACTTTCTTGTTGACTTAAATGACACCGAAAGTCATAAAAAATTATTGTACGAAATTTTTTTCGCATTAAATTCATGCTGACGTGACACAGACAATTTTCAATTTGCCGCCAAATCGTAAACAAATGACAAAATAAAATACATCACTGACCTCTATAGGTATATACAAGTACGCTGGACTGGCTATACCATACAAAATGACTGTGCCAATTTGAAGCGCCGCTAAAGGATGTCTTGAAAAATAAAATTGACATAATATGCCAAAGTATGTTGTCTTATTCATATTGTCATATTTAATAAATCTGTATTTTGAACTTTTAAACTAAAAAACTAAAGTATTTTATGTTATTTCATTGTGTATAATATTAGTTACATAATAAGAATTATTTTTATTAATAATGAGAGGGTGCGTAATCTGTAAAACTCGTTACCAAAAGGGAAGTGGTATTACATTTCACAAGTAAGTGAATTTGCGGTAAATACGAGTATTAAACAAATTAAAACTATTTGATAATATAAGTACTTAGAAATTTGTTACTAATCTTAATATCATGTATACCAATTACCAACATGTTCGGCTGTATATTACTGAGTTTTGATAAACAATAAAATTCAATAGGGTTGTCGAGTTCCTTGTCTATATTAATTATCGATGTTCTTTCCTACCCATATCTGTTAACAAACAAAGTCACCAACAACAGATGATTATCATAATACGCACACCACCTAATGTCATTTAATTGTACCATGCGTATAACCTTTGCACAAGTGCAACCAATAAGTTGACTAAGTTTTACCGCAATCTGATGAACGGTATGGCATCGTAGAAAGTACAAACAAACATAAATTTTATATGGTAGAAAGTATTTTACTGTCTATAGACAGACCTGTAGTTGATTAAAATGGGCGTTATTATAGCAGCTGATTTGTTTTTTATAATACTAGAACCAAATGAACGGTTGACAATAAATTATTCTATAAATTATGTTTTTATTTTTATTTTGTGTACTTAGTTTAATCTTAATATTTTTTTTAGTTGAATGGTTAAGGGCTATGATGGCTATCCGAGTACCAGAGTAGAAAACTAATCCAACTGTAGAGATGTGTAAGGCAGGGTGACGTAATGTCCCCGAAACACTTTAACGCTGCATTGGAAAACATTTTCAACCTACTGGACTGGAAAGGATACGGTATAAACGTCAATGTCGTGTACGTCACTCACCTTCGATTTGCCGACAATATAGTCCTTATGGCACAATCCTATGGAGGACCTACGCACTATGTTCAATGACCTCAATAGTGTCTCCCAACGGATAAGTCTTAAGATGGACATGGACAAAACAAAAGTCATGTGTAATGTCCATGTTACACCTATGCCGCTGGTTTTTGGGAGCACTTAGCTGAAGTTGTTGATGAGTATTTTTATTGGTACAAATAATCCGACTAGGTAAGTTCAACTTCGACCGACAGGTCAATCGACGGATTCAACTCGGATGGGCAGCGTTCAGGAGATTACAACACATCTTCTCGTCAGGAATACCTGAAAACTAGATTGTACCACCAATGCGTGTTGCCAGTGACGATATATGGATATGGATCTGAGACGAGGTCTTTCACTGCTGGCCGTATGAGGAAGCTCGAAGTCGCTCAACGAGCTATGAAGAGGGCTATGCTCAGGGGTTCAAACTTAGGAATGAGGATATCTGCAGTAAAACCAGAGTAACCGATATCGCACAATGGATTAGTAAGCTGAAGTGGCAATTGACCGGCCATATAGCTCGAAGAACCGAATACCGATGGGGAGAAAATGTTCTCGAGTGGCAGCCTCGTACTGGCAGGTGAAGTGTAGGACGTTCTCCCACTAGATGGAGTCAAAACCTGGTAAGACATGCAGGAAGTTGATGGATGCAGGTAGCTCAGGACCGTGCTTTGTGGCATTCAGGGGGGGGGGGAGGCTATGTTCAGCAGTGGATTTGTGAAGGGTTTTAATGATGACGAATGATAATGGCATTATATTAATATGATACATAAATAGAATGGACGTTACGGGTAGAGTACATCTATCCATAGAATCCATTCTATTTATTTAGGTATAGATAGGGTATAGAACTTTTATCGATATAATTTTGTACTATACCTAGTCTTAGTTCACTGTCTTATCCCTAATATTAGTTCCGTGGACGTGCACTTCTGCTGTCAGCGCCAAAATGGCGGAAATCAAATCGCTTCATCATGTCACGGTGTATAGCCAGTCCAGCGTATTTGTATATATAGAGGTCAGTGAAATACATACACAATAATATTGGCAGAGTTCCATTTTCAAAATTTGAATTTTTTTTTTATTATATCGTTTAAAAGTGGCCAGTACTAAAAACTTACGGTGTCGCTCTCATATGTTCGATTTAGGCTGTGGTGGTAGCGTGTAAACAAAATCTACTAGCAGTGTGGATTCAGTGGAGTTAAAACAAATTTTGTTAGTCTCGAACCAGCGTCGTTAGCGTTCGGTTTTTTGCATAGTACATTTTACAGGGTATGTACAACAGTTGCATGACTAATTCCTCGCTACTTTTTCAGCCATCGAAAAACAGACGCTTGGCGTTTTTCTACACTTTTTCCACTGACACTTTTGCTTTGTCGTCCGTAATGTGCATAGCAAAGGATTCAAATAATTTGAAAGCGTCTTTAGTCTTTCGTCGATCTTTAAAAAGGCTTTTGTTTTAAAAATATTACAGACACTGGCCAATTTACTTCTGTTCTTAGATGCAATTATAATCCAACTTTTAAGCTTTTAGTAAGTAAAAATGGTTACAAAAGTGACATTAGAATGACCATATTTAGAGTTATTTAAAGAAAATAGATTTTTCAAAACCTACATAAGTATAAGCTTTAATAGTAAGAGGATATCTTTATAAGTGGAAAGCAGTAGAAAAAATATCATTGGACGTCCCTTGTGATAGAAAACGGGGTAAAGAATATTATTGGGAAAACCAGGGTCGGAAGGAAAGACTATTCATTATTCATATTTTTCTTTCATAAGCACATCTATATTTCTTTTTCACTTCCATTCTGAATTATGATTCTTAAATGAATAAAAGATCAAAGTGTTCACTATGTAAAAAAATATAAGAATCTAAAAATATGCTATCGGACGGTCTTTAGATAATAGCTACAATTTTTAAGACAGTATTCTCATATTATTTACTTTATTTATATAGCTATATGTTAATAAAAATGAAGTGTCTTTCTGTAATATCGAAATAACTGCCTTTTATTGGCTGAGGTAGGTTATTTGTATGCCATTAAGGTATATAAGTAAACATTTTAAAAATATGGGTCTCTTATTGATTGTAATGAAACTTCATGAATATATTATAGAGTAATATAGCCTATATTACTCTCTATCTGTTATATTACTCTGTATCCGATATACTTGAAGAGTTTTTTTAGAAATCGAAAAAATTATAATATTAATGATCTTTGATGGTTTTCTTAATTCTATATAACGCTATATTAATAGATCCCATCCAGGCGAAGCCAGAGCGTTTAAGTTAATCACAATTATAAAATGACATAGAAGGGCATTAATATGTACACTGCGAGCCTTGGTGCTGTACGATACAGTAAATTACGGCATCTAGTTTGCAATACAGGATATACTTATTCCGTATTGAAAACATCAATTATACGTGGTAGAGCCACGCTGCAGCTATATTTTGTTTGTAGCACGTTTGGTCGACTCGAAAGGGAAAAATAGCAGCTTAAAATAGTAGCTTACTATTGGTGTGTTTCGTATGGCGAGTGTAGAGAACCGGAGACCTTTTTACTGGAAACGAGGTATTCCATCTTAGTCCTCAGGGGCGACAACGCATCTGCATTTTGATTCATAATTGAGTATATATGTAGATGTCTATGGGCCACACCATTCACTTACCAACAGGTGAACTGTGTGCTTGTTGTCGCCCTTATTCTATAAAAAAAGTTGCCCCTAGGTAACAAAGTGCGGAATCAATACCTAATGGAATCCTTTACAAGTCAACCCTGTATTGTGCTGTAATTGGGACCAACAATTGATGTGCTGTAATTTTAAACACGTGACCTGCGAAATCGAAATATATGAACATATGCTACTCCAAATTGAGAAGGCGGAAGAATATTAGACGGTGTCAACCCCGACAACTGCGTCTAGGTGACACGTGTGGGGGGAAAATGCGTGATATATGCCTTTAATTATACCAGAAATACAATGGTAGTACATATTGCTTAGCGGTAGAATAATGGTAGTAAAGAAGCGAACTTCTAGAAAGAAGAAAAGGACGAGCTTACAGGTCAATATATAAAAATTCTTGCAATATAAACTTTTCGGCTTCAGTGCTGTGGGGCTGCGGGTTTCAATTCCGCGTAGAACCAGTGCTTATATGGCATCCCCCTTTACGCGTACACACGCACAATTATCGGCATACGCACGCGCACACGTACTTGCACAACGAAGGCTACCCTTGATGCCTGTGACAAGGGTTGTCACGAGAGTCATATATGAACAATTAAATTGTTAAACTATTGTGTGTTTTTCGCGGACAGAGAAGTTGTTAATGTTATTTTAAGCACATTTAGGAATTATTTATAAAAATATAATATATAGCATCAAATGATGGCAGTTTAGAATTGCAGGTGGCGGCACGCTCCAATTGCATTATGCAGGCGGTTTGGCCGCGACGAATCGGTATTTAGGTCGTACGAATTAGGAACAGGAAGCAATAATTTGCCGGTGAAACCGTTTACGTATTTAGATCGAAACGTCTTAACGTGCAATAAAATTAACTTTTGTGAGTAAAGTTTCTTGACCTAGAACAAGTTAATTAAACATTGAGAAGTATAAATTTGCGCTGAATGACCTCAATGACATTCTTAAACTGTAGGTGTTATCTTATGATGAACATGTAAGAAAGACTAACGACCAATTTATGCGTATGTAGAGAGACTAAATACGCGTCAAAGTTAGTTAACAAATTTACCAATTTCAAATTTTTAAATTTCCAGTTATCAAAAGCTAAAGACAAGAATCAATGAGTATTTCCTTATTTATAAAAGAAACACATATCATTGTATCAGAGTCACATGTGTTAGAACACTACGAAAATATATTGTACCTACCTACCTATTATAAATATAATCTGTTAGTATTGATAACCGCTTTCTTTTTTGTAGTCGGAAAAACATCAAAGTCGACATTAATATGAAAATAATATAAGTTTGAATTAAGTAACGTGTTTATTAAGAATTTTTAGCCTTAAATATTTCTCCTACTTAATTATCAAGTGAGCTTTTCGCCGTATCTTTTTAAAGGATGTCAGTAAAATTGTATTATACTCTGAGTAGAATAGAAATAAAATATACAAACAAAGAAATAGACTAAGCGCTACGCTTACAAAGTGATGCAGAAACCATGTTCAACTTTTTAACATGCGCTCACACACACATATTTTTTTATTTACAGCCCGTAAAATTAAAATTTAAATATTTGTTCGTCCAGCTGTTAACAGCAAATATGTACTTACAACCATGTTCTTGGTTTCAAATTATTTTAGATGCATAACTTGTGTAAACCAGTGGTTCCTAAACTATTAAGAATAAAGGATTTAAAATAACAGGTGACTTTTCTTTATGGAACACTTACTAAATATTTTCTATTTTATGAAGCCCCACATAAAATGATTAATTGGTCTTAAATTAAAAAAAATTAAAAATGTGCTTACAACTTAGAAGCCCTTTTCAGGCACAGCAAATTTGACGATGACACTGCTTATATATATATATATATATATATATATATATTTTTTATATATATATATATATATATATATATATATACTTACTTAATTTCCTGCATTCACTCGTCGTTCAATATCCTTATCATATCTCCCTTCCCTGCTGAATACACATCCTAAATATACGAACTCATCCACTTGCTCAATTAACTCTCCTTCTATTCTTATTTCACATACCGTTTTGCTTTCTTTTCTTTCAAAAACCATCACTTTCGTCTTACTTGCGTTCACTTTCATTCCCCTTTCTTTTAATGACTTGTCCATTAATGTAGCCATCATTTGCCACTCGGCCGAAGACGACGCAAGTACGAGTATGACTTGATCATCGGCGTACAAAAGGCATTTGATGGTTAACTCACCCATTCTTAACCCGCATTCTTCAACTTTCAAATTTTCCAAACAACTGTCCATAAATAGGTAGAACAGCCACGGGGAAGCCACACAGCCCTGTCTGACACCTTTATGGATGCCAAACCAGTCCGAGTGGCCCCGTTGATCCTAACACAAGCACTCGAGTCCCTATACAGAGACTTTAATGCCTGTATCAACCCAGCGCTCAACCTAAATGAGTTCAGCATTTGCCATAACACATCCCTGTCCACTGTGTCATAAGCCTTTTCCAAGTCCATGAACGCACAAAAAACTTTTTGGTTTTTCGCCAAAAACTTCACCGCGATCATGCGCATGGAAAAGACTTGATCTGTACACCCCATTCCCTTTCTAAATCCCGCTTGCACATCCCAAATTTTTTCATCAGTTTCTTTCATAATTCTTTCAATTAGTACCTTAGCATACAGTTTTCCCACAATGCTAAGAAGGCTGATACCACGGTAGTTTTTACTGTCCTGCTGTGACCCTTTTCCCTTATATATTGGGACTATCACGGCTTTGCACCAGTCTCCCGGTACCCGCTTTAGTTCCCAACATATATATTTAACAAAGTGTACAGCAGACCTGCCACCACTACCTCTCCAGCTCTTAGCATTTCGAGTGAAACTCTATCACATCGGGCTGCCTTAACTACTTTCATACTTTTCAATGCTTTCATTATTTCATCTATACTTATCTTCCTATCTCTTTCATCTTCTTTCGGAATTTCTATTTAATTTAGTCCACACGTCTCCTCACTCACAAATACGCTTTCAAAATATTCTTTCCATCTCTTTAGACTCAAAACTTCATCATTTAGAATACAGCCATTCTCGTCTCTTATCGCATTCAATCTAGGCTGTTTTGAATGTCCCCTGGTATTTCTTAGGAGTTTCCAGAACATTTTAATATTTGCCTGGAAGTTATCCGATATTCTTCTATCATTCTTATCCGTTCTTTCTTGCTTTTACCTTTCAACTAATTCTTTTACTCTCTTATTTAGACGTTTAAACTCTACTTTTTTTTTCAATCTCATCATTCATACCGCCAGAATTACCAGCTTTGGTTGCTTGTCTAATCTAGCCATGCTCTCTTCTTTGCTTCAACTTCCGTACGTATGGAATCATCATCCCACCATAACGTATTTATTGTCTTTCCTTTCATTCGTTCTCTTACTAACACCACATACTTCGGTAGCTGCATCCACTAAACCTTTCTTAACATTATACCACACATTCTCCAAGTCTAACTCATTCACACACAACTCATCCAAATTACTTATATTTTCTCTCAGTCTACCTTTGTACTTGTCTTTCCCATCTTCATCTTGTAACCTCTCAATTCTTATACGCTGTAACGCAGTGGTAGACACAGATGTCCGATGCCACCAACGTCTGAATAAACCCCTAATTCGGCATAAGACCAGGAAGTGGTCCGTCCCTACGTTGGACCCCCCGGTAAACCCTTGTATCCACCACTGCGTTCTTCATTCTTTCATCCACAGTTATGAAATCTATCATGCTTCTATCATCACCTCTTTGCCAAGTATACATTTGAATCTTCTTATGCCGAAAGAAAGTGTTCGTCACAAAAAGATTCCTTTTCACACATACGGTGAGGAGGAGGCTTTCACCATTCTCATTAATACTTTCGTCACCAAACGTTCCTAGTATCCTTTCATAGCCAAGCCTCCTCACCCCAACCCTTCCATTAAAATCTCCTAAGATAACAATATTTTCATTTTCCTTACATTTCATTAACACCATCCTTACCATCTCCCAAAACTGCTCTCGAATATAAGTGCGCTAGACGTGCAGGCGTAGACCCCTAGAACAAACAACTCTTTTAGGCCAACTTTTATTCGTATCCATAGCAGTCTCGGGCTTACACAATCATACTCTTTCACACATTGACCCATTCTTTCTGAAAGGATGATACCGGCTCCCTGGCATGCCCGCTCGGTTTCGTCTACACCGGACCAGTACGCGGTATATATGCATGTGTAGTGACATCCTTTCCATTCCGCTTCGTCTCATTTACACATAACACATCTATTCCTCTATTATACATCATATCGCATACTTCATCCATCTTATCATTCATTGCTCCACATACATACATTCAGCGTAGCTAGATGGGCCCCCGCAATCCTCTTTTCGCCCCTCCGGGAGACAGAACGTGACGGGTGGCAAACCTTGTTGCCGGTTTTCCTCCCGGAGATTCTTCGCACCACTGACCCATTAAAGGGGCGCCGGGGACTCGGTTCCATTTCTTTTCCTCTTTGCCTCATGGTGCGAAACCTATTGGGTGGTATATTTTACGCCGCTACCACACGGCAACTAGCCGAGTCTGTTCTTTCGGCTTTGTCGCTCTTTTAGCACCAACCGGGGGAAACGTGGGCCTAGGATTAGGTGGTCGAAGTCTACGGACGCGAGCTACTTATCCCCCACACTACACTCATCTACATACACTCTATTGTGAAAAGTCAGAATGTGTCAAAAAAGGCATGTATGACAATTTACAATGCTGTATTAGTCCCTACTTTAACGTATCGTAGTGAAAGTTGGGTGTGGCAGAAGAAGCACGAGAGTAAAATAAATGCAGTAGAAATGCGGTCGCTAAGGAGTATGTGAGGGCTGAATCTAAGTAACAGGGTGAGAAACTGTGTGATAAAAGAAGAGTGTGGTTTGCAAGATGACGCGTGACCAGGATTAAGAAAGGAATGCTTCGGTGGTTTGGTCATGTAGAAAGAATGAATGAGGAAAGACTGACAAAGCAAATATATGTTGCAGAAGTGAATGGAAGAGAAGTTTGTCGACCAAATTGGCGATATACTATAAATGGGCCAAATTAAGAGTACCCTTAACCGACGAGCATGTATGCGTAGGTATTATGGATGTGGAAGAGGCGAGAGAGGTATGTCAGGATCGTGCTAAATGGAAGTCTGTAGTCTCTGCCTACCCCTATGGGTGACAGGCGTGAGTGTTTATGTATTTATATATTTGAAATTACATTTAGATACAAATTACATACTGATGAAACACGAATAATATTTTTGATGTTATTGACATAATAGAAAAAACCGAACTGGTTATTTGAATAAAAAATCATGAGTGCAATTAGTTTAATTAAAATTTTCGTATTTTTAAAAAATACTAGATAAAGGGCTCGAAATAATAGATTTTCTCACAATATAAGGGAACTTGAAAAAAAAGGAAAAAAAGTCGGACCGAAGATAGGACCCGAACCAAGGTATTACGATTTCGCGACCGCTCGATATCCACTTGAGCTATTATGATCATTAACACAGTGTCAAAATTTACCTTCTTATATTGTAGCAGTCTTTCATTGCCTGAAAACACGGGACAAAAGACATTTTCTAAAAATAAATCCTAGCTAGATCAATTTATTGCCCCCGAAACTCCCTGGACACTAAATTTTACGAAAATCGTTGGAGCCGTTTCCGAGATTCCGATTATATATATACAAAAATGCTCGTTTAAAGGTAAAGAATATAATATACTTAGAAGCTAGATAAATATAAAAAGACATAATAGTGTTATTTTTGTCTAAATACTGCCGGGGTTTACTGAAGGGGTTTTGTTTTAATTATTTATTGACGCTTGATTGAAATTTATTTATTTTAGAATATTTATGAGAAGATAGGATATATATATATATATATATATATATATATATATATATACAGTATTATATATATATATATATATAAAAATATTGATAATAAGAATACATTTATATGCTAATAAACGTACATACTTATACATAATATATGGATATAAACATACATAAATACAAAGTTAATACATACATATAAATAAGACTATTTAACAATATTGTAATTCTAATGATTCTTCAGTAAATGCTCGCGTACCATCTTTTTAAAGGAGTATTTTTTGGCGCTTTTCTGAAATTTGGTTAATTCTGATATGTTTTTTTTTATTTCCTGCAGTAGTTTATTATACATTTTTATTACCATATACTAGGGGCTTGTATTTAATATTTTTGTTCGCGACTCTGGTAAGCAAGGAAATTCTTATGTAAACCGCAACTTGGTCTACGTTACGTACATACAAAATAATATTTGTACCTAGCTGTATTACTAATTAAAAATAGAAAATAAATAATTTCGCGGAACCCTGGTGACCTTTCCACGGAACCCACTTTAAGAATCTCTGGTGTACATGTGTGTGTTCTAACAATAAGTCGAGCATGATTTTGGCTTGGTTTTTCATCACTTGAATGTTACGCAGCGTTCCGTTTTTCCCTTCTGTATTGTTGTGGTGACATTTAAAAGAAATTTTGTGTCTTTACAGAATTGCACTGTTTCTGTTGGGAGTTTCTTAATTATGTTAATAATTTTAGTTTGGTTAACTTTAGCGAGTTAAATGTTTTTTTTTAATTTTTCCATTATTATTCTTTTCATAATAATATTTGCCTATAGCAAGAGTAATTTCATTATAAAACGTTATTTTATTTCAAGGCCTTCATTTCACGAAAACTTGCAAAACAAAAATTGTTTTAAAAATCATATAATGTTTCACGTCCGCATAGTCAGCACTGTACAGTGACCCACTGACTTGTTTGCATTTCCATTAAATAAACAACTGACTAAGAATATTTTATGAGAGAAGCCAGTTCGACTGCAAAACTTCTATTGACTTGCACTTTGCTCCGGTATCCATGACATTATTAATGCAACAGTACCTTACAATAGCAACTTGCAGCTTTGTATAGTTTAGCACACCTAGCACGAATCTAACCTACCTAACGCAATATGTGCAAGTATTACGTAGTTTATTCTACGGCAATACCACAGCATGTGTAGCTGCCTCTCCCCCCCCCTCGATACAAAAATCAGTAAAAGAATTTTATAGTGTTTTTGTAGTCTTGTTTAGGCATGAATAAAATATTATAATGTTATTTTTTTACACTTTACGCTTCCTATCCTTGGCAAGTGCGTGTATGCTGATAGTCCACAGAGTCAGTAATTCATTCCTGGGGCAATGTCTACGCTATTACAACAAAGTCCCAGAAAATATACAGGGTCTCTCTCAGTTTATATATTTAACTAAACAAAAAATGTATAACAAGGGTTATTATGATATAAATGAATACATTTTAGCCTAATGGCAGGACGCGGACTGCGAACTTAAAAAGGTCGTGGGTTCCAATCTGCCATTCGACTGGCGTGAACCACTCGTAACACAAGCAATTTAAGCTTACCACGAGTGGTTAGAGGGAATATTAGTAATGTTTATAGCATTGTTAAAATTCTTTTAAAAAAATGATGGATAATATGGAATATGGTACCCTGGAAATGAGGTGGTCACTTCCAAGTTGTTTCTAAAATAAATTTTGTAAATATTTCGTGACCATTGACATTGTAAAATTCATTTTTTAAGAAAAAGTCCCGCCGGGTTCCTTGCTCGTTCTTCCCAGGACACACTTTCAATAAGATTACTTTTAATCTATATTGAATAAAAAATTATTGTATTGTATTCTATTTATTATATATGAGGGAGACATTTGACATAGCTGCCACGCTTGGCAGGCGGTTTGGCTATCTCAGTTTATCACTTTCATTTATCAGGAAGATGCTGTTGCCCATTTCCAGTTTCCTACTTTCCTCTGTTTCTTTTTGATAGGATTGGCTGACAAACGAGCACACAGTTCACCTGATGGTAAGTTATTGCTGTGGCCCATAGACATCTACATCTCTACATGCCTCGTTTCCAGTAAAAAGGGTCTCCGGTTCTCTACACTCACCTTACGAAACACGGTTCGTGTGAGAGCGTGCTCCGTCCTCGGACGAGCCGACACATTCGTGCTACAACTATACTACTAATATAACTGCAGCATGGCTCTACCACGTATTGCCTCATATTGCATCATATGCTATGGCGTCATAAGCCCACGAGTTGATACGCTACTACACGGTGACAGTGTTCTATCCTCATATATGAGGAGGTGAACGACGTTCTGATGGTACAGCAACACCAAGGAAGTTGCAGGTGCTTTACCGGCCCTTTTATAAAGAGTAGGCTCTCTACTTAAAGGTCCATAAGTCGTATAGGTAGAATGTTTATAACATTTTAATTAAAAGTATTTAGTATCACAACATAAATAGTATTAATATTACTATTATTTCTGTGAGTATTACTAATTAACTAATTAATTTTTAGATTTTTGAATTTTGTATATAGTTAATTTATATTTATTCCAAATGTTCAATTGAAGAATATAGTATTGAATTAAGAAATTGAAGAGACCTCTAAAATTTATTAACATAATTATACTAACGGGAGGAACACCATGGCGGTATTTTGTTGTTTTGGTAAATATCACTGCCATTAATAAAGCTCTCGCAAGCCTTTTTATATGCACTTCTGGTAACCATCACCATTAAGCACTTTTATTTTTTAATTAAAATTCTAACAATTTTACTTAATTTTTACGTATGCAATGTCTCGGCCATTGCGATTTCCTTTTTTTAAATTATAACTAGGTGCGGGCAAAGGAATGATTTTTTCCCGCCTAAACATGTGCAGCCAGTATGAATGTTAAGAAGTGTATCTACATAATAAAAAAGTGTTGTAAATATGATACGTACTGTTTTATTTTACCAATAAAGTTAGAAATTTAATAATAAAACATAATCTTGCAAGAGAAAAGAAAAGCATTATGATAATAATGATTTACTTCTGTAAATCATTCTGTGATAGTAAGACATTAAGTCGGTGTAAAAAGAGTTATGTGTTTTTTTCCTTAGATATCCATTTTCATAATAGTAACTGCCGATTTCATTAGTCACTAGCTGTGTCCCTCGGTTTTACCCGCATAAATTATATCAAGCGTCTGAGCCGCGCAACATAACATGACAACTGTTTCAAACATTTTAGATAGAAAAGTATGGAAAAATTGGCAAAATTAAAAGAGTACTTTTGTCTATCGGCGTATATACTTTATAAAGCGAAGTTAAATTTTAATCCAATTTCCCTCCCCCTCCGCGCCTCAGAAAGTGTCCCAAAGAAGGTTTTCCATTTTGAAAAAAAATCCGGTCTAATCCGGTATAAAATAATCCTTGATAAATTTCCTGTCGACCTCTTAAACATAGAAAGCGTACCACTTATAGTTTCTATGTACTCTGCCACGAAATCTTTTAGTTTGGTATTCTCAAAAATTTCCCACTTCACAGCCAAGAAACTAAAGTAAAGAATAGAATATTATGTTCTTTAAAAAGAAGAATAATTTATTTCTAATACTATTTAGGCGTCGTCCACGTGCCCATCCGAGTGTTGAATGTTGAAAACTATTCGTCCAAATAACACGCTATAAAGAGTTAAGTAAATCTTCATAAAATTACTTGTGTATAAACCATTTTCGGAAGCGCTTTTTATTCTGACTTGCTTAACAAAAATCAATATTTAAAGCTAGCTGAGAGATGTGAATTAGTATTAGTTAGAGTTATAAAAAAATATTTTTTTGGATCGGAATGGTAGGTCCAGAGATGAGCGTGTAAACGAACAAATAAAAAAACAAACAATGTTTTTGATTTATTATTATATTAGTATAGATAAAAGAGACAACATACTCGTAACACTCTTAAAACGTGCACTTTTGTATAAAAATCAAATTTTTAACGAATTTGAGGTGTTTGAGAATTGTGTCAACATTACACAGTACATTTTTTAAAACAATGCCATCTATGAAACAGAAACAGAAACTATTTTATTCAATATAGATTACAAATAATATTTATTGAAAGTCTTTTTGTATCAACGTGACATTTTTCTAAAGAAATGTTTAATGTGGTGATTATTGGGAAAATAATAATACTAAATATATAATATGAACTCAAAACTCTATATTTAATTAAAAAAAAATACTTTTTGCAAGGTATAATAAATAATGTTTCAGCTGTACACGTGATTCAAATTAACGTAACATTAGTGTGACCTTTTCGTTGCAGATTAGATGACAAAATACTTATATAAGGGGTAACTATGCGTCATTAGCAATATAGTAAACGATAACAAACGAGCGCGTTTCACACCCGCCGCCGTCGAATCGAACTAGTGTACGTTAAACATCGATAGACTATCGATGGTATCGATAGTAAATGGCTATCGATACTATCGATAGTTTTTAAAACTATCGATCGATTGTTTACTCGGGTACTACTTTTACATCCCTAGAGTCGAGGTATGCATGTATGTAAGTTATTCCCCGGCTATAGTGACAAAGGTATAGACATTGAGATTGTTCTCTATGGTAGGGGAATTACCGTGCGTATATCATATATTCAAAGGCGTAGACATTGAGATTCTTCTCTATGGTTGGGGAATTACCGTGCGTATATCAATCATTTACAAGACAAAAGTCAGTCAGTCAGTTTTTTATTGTGGATGTTTGAAGTTGAGTGGAGTAACAAACAATTTAGAATTAAACAATAAAACATGAGTAGTAAGTCACGTGCGTGGGATTACTTCAAAAAGACTAATGAAAAGTTTGCCAAGTGTTCTTTGTGTAAAAGAGAGTTTAAACTAAGTGGAAATACTACGAACTTGATCGATCATATGAAGAGAAAACATAATGAGGTATGGATGTGGTCATCCACTGTTTCTGTTACTCAAGACGTAGATACCACTGAGCAAAATGAGAAAATGGGCCCAAGCCCTAAAAAGAGAAATACGCTAAAAAATTATTTTGATAGAAGTAGTAAATATCCAGATGGGAAAACAAAGCAAAATTTGGATAACAAATACGTGCGCATGATTGCTGTTGACATGGAACCTTTGCGAAAAGGAGAACATGAAGGATTTCGGGATTTTGTAAATGCTCTCGATAGTAGATATGAAATTCCTGATACAACAATATTGAAAAAGAAATTACTGCCGGAATATTATGAAAACGTGAAACAGAAGCTCGTCATAGCATTATCGAAAGCAGAACATGTTAGTGTGACTACTGACTTATGGACATCAATTGCAAATGAAGGCATCCTTTCAGTTACTTGTCATTTCTTTCACAACGAAAAATTAATTGCACCATTATTGGAAGTTGTGAAGATGGAAGGAAGTCATAACGCAGAAAATATAGCCAGTGTAAGTATTTTTAAATTTTATTGCCTTGATACCTACCAATTCAGTGTTTCTTTATAATCAGACATAAACAATATTATTATTGTTTTCAGATGTTGGATGCTACTCTCTCAAAATGGGATATCAGGTCAAAATGTGAAGCAATAACGACTGATAACGCTCAAACAATGATTAACGCCGCAGCCAAACTGCATATACGACATATACCCTGCTTTGCGCACACACTAAACCTGACGGTAAGTGATTCGTTTGCTGTGACCTGCTTAGACCAGATTCTGAAAAAATGTAAATCGATTGTGACTTTTTTCAAGATGAGTACTCTAGCTAGCGATAAATTACGGGCTATTCAACGTGAATTAAATAAACCAGAACTGAAAGTGATCCAGGAAGTACCCACCCGCTGGAACAGTGCATACCACATGCTGCAAAGAATTGTTACAATGAAGACAGAATTAACTCTCGCACTTAATGAATGTAATCGGGCTCCACAAGGAGTCAATGCTGACGAATACCTAATTATTCAAGAAACAATTCAAATTCTGGAACCTTTCGATCTAGCTACAACAAAAATTTCCGGAGAAAGCTATATAACATTGTCACTGATAATACCATTGATTCGTGGAATAAAAACGAAATTAGTAGAAGTTGAATCTCAAATTGTTACTGAAAGCGGAAACAAAATATTACTCTGCATGAAGGGATCAGTTGACAAAAGACTAAGTCCCTATGAAAGCAGGACACCTGTTGTACTTGCTACAATATTGGACCCCAGATTTAAGAAGAAGGGGTTCAAAACAAGTGACGACGAGAAGCGAGCTGGTCAGTGGCTGGAAAAGGCCTATGCTAGCCATTTAACTAAAGAACGCTTGGCTGTAGAAGAAACGCAACCAACACCATCCACGTCTTCAGGAACATCTAATGACCTGTTGGGATTTCTAGACGTTCCGGACGTATCGACCCCGTTGAGTTACTCATTGGTAGATGTCAGGCAATATCTCGAGAAGCCAGTAATTGACAGAAAAGAGTGTCCTATAACATACTGGAAATACACCAACAATAAATTGAAGGAATTAGCGATGCTCTATCTCTGTATTCCAGCATCTTCTGTGCCTTCAGAACGAATATTTTCGAAGGCCGGACAAATTTTAACCGAACGCAGAAATAGGTTAAAAGAAAAAAGATTAAATGAATTGTTGTTTATAAAACAAAATAGCTGTTATTTTAATGATTGATTTCTAACTATAATAATGATGAATACTGATTTTTGATTGTTTGATTGTTATTTCGAATATATATATATCAAAATAAAATTCTACGTTTCGTATAACATTTGTTATTTTATTGATGTTACGCTAATCCTACAAGTTTTTAAACTATCGATAGACTATCGATACTATCGATAGTTTTTAGTTAAACTATCGATACTATCGGATTACCAAACTATCGATGTTTAACGTACAGTAAATCGAACACTCCATACCATAGTCCACTCTCGTTCGTTTTTAATATAATACTTCATGGTAAACTTTATGATCATGCCCAAAACATTGTGCCGCGTGCCATTTTTTATAGAATAAGGGTGATAAACGAGCACACAGTTGCAGCACGAATGGGGAGACGGGAAGGACTCTCACAGAATACCAGCGTCAAGTAACAGCTTAATGCTGTTGTGTTTCGTATGGTGTGTAGGGAGTCGGAGACCCTTTTTACTGAAAACGAGACATTTCATCTTAATACTCAGGGGTTCCAACGCATCTTGATTCTTAATTGAGGCTAGATGTAGATGCTTACGGGCCATAGCATCCACTTACCATCAGGTGGACTGTATGCTCGTTTGCTCCTCTTATTCTATTAAAAAAATGTATTTTCTACAGTAGCCATTTATCTGTACTGTAGGCTGTATATGTTCATTTGTCAATTCAGTTTTATTAAAAAAAATTGAATGCTACTTGCTCGGGCAACATATAAGCAAATCAAAAATTTTCTGACTTAAAATTTTTGAGTTAAAACACTTTTATGTAATCTTTGTGCTTGGAATGAATTTTGAAATTTGAAATTTGTTGTTCATTTGTTGTTCACGTGAAATTAATAAAATAAGCAGTTCAATAATATCAAATAAACATATTATACAAAGCACTTATGTTTGGGTTACCGCAAATATGAGGCAGATCTCTCGCACGGATCTCGGACTATAAGTTGAATATGTTGTTTGTTTGTCGGCACGGTTACATGTTCATAAACTTCTTTTGCTAAATGCTATCAAGTTATCTCATTTAGGTAGTAGAAAATTAACTTCAATATGAGATAAAATGCGGTGTGACAGTTCGTAGTATCGTTTGATGTTTAATTACAATAATGTTTTCCACTCACTGAGCTCTATATATACAAGTGTATATATACGTGTATATAGAGGTCAGTGTTTCCACTCTATGATTGTGTTGTCTATTAAGAAAATCATTAAAGTGAAAACAAAACTCATTAAAATTTCAAAGTACCTACACGAGTAAACCGTGTTTGAATCTCGCCAGTAGCAATGAAATCATTAACTGCAATTATAAGTGCTCATTAAACACGTGGTGGGTGATGAAGGAGAACATAGTGAAGAAATCTGAATATCTGAGAAGTTATAGCAATATTTTGGGGACTTTGTAAACCACCTTGACGAATTGGGCAGCGTGGCAGACTCTTTTCTGTCCCAAAGCACTCTTAGTAATGAGCCGAGCCTTTTTGTGTCCATGTTTTAATGGAACTAATAACAATAGTTTGGGACCTATTAAGGTAGCATTCATAATTTTGAAATTATTAATATTTTCGTGACCAAGCTGTTTCAAACGAGAACCAGGACAGGAAATTTTGCTTATATAAATAAAATCGCCTTAAGTTTATTTTATTTATGAACAGATATATTTATTTAATTATAACAGTGAATTATGCGTAGAACTACATATTCATACAAGTTACTTGTCAGGCAATCGAACCGATGAAAAAACAGGACCTTGTAGTGTTAATCAAAATATGAATCAAATATCGTCAATAAACACTATGTTGTTACTGTACTAATATAATAAACTAATATAAGAAATCATTATGCTGTTACTTTACACAAAAGAGTTGGTTTTTTTACATAAAAGTGTAAATATGAAACAATGTAAGTCTGAGAAGTTTCCTTCAATCAAATAGCCCAGGAAGTAGATGCTAGCCGAATTTCATAGTACGGGAGTTACCCGAGTTCGATATTAGTCGCCACCGAGGAAATTATTTATTGCTATTTTTGGTGGCGATTTTACGTGAAGAAAAACATCGTGAGGAAACCTGCATATGTGAGGTGTGAGGTCCGCAAACGAGCAGCGCGGCGGCGTGATTACTCCATAACTATTTTAGAATTAAGAGGATGCCTGTGTCTAGAGCCGTGGTAGCTCAGATGGTTAGCGCTCGCTGTAAATTTCACAATACGCGAGTAAACCGGGTTCGATCCCCGCCGGCGCCAATGATATTGTTAATTGCAATTTTAAGTGCTGGTTTACCAGGTGCTCATCGGTGAAGGAAAACATCGTGAGGAAGCCTGCATGTCTGAGAAATAAGGAAAACAAATATTTCGAAGACATGTGAAGTTAGCCAACACGCATTGGGGAAGCGCGGCGGACTATTCCTTGCCCTGTTGCCCTAAAACCTTCACAGAAATGAGAGGAGGCCTGTGCCCAGCAGTGGAACGTATATAGGCTGTAGCTTTAGTTTCAACTTTACTGTGCCTAGGCAGTGGGACTCATATGCTCTGTTATACTTAGTTGTCTTTCATGAATTTTAATAACTATTTGCGACTTTGGAAATACGCCGAGGGGCAGGAATATTCAACAATTTTTTCGGAATAATGTAAAATAAAATTAAGCACAAAATAAATATTTTGGGTTGGGGTTGGGGGAGAGGGGATTTTGGGGGGGGGAGGGGGGGGGTGGTTTGGGGGGTGGGGTTTGGGGGGTGGGGGTTTGGGTTTGAAAGGGGGGGGGGGGGGGGGGTAGTACATACTTTTTAATGCCTATGTTCAGCAGTAGACTTGTGAAGGGCTGTAATGATACTTTTTAAAATAAAATTTTTAATCTTATTGCATTTGGTTATTTTACTCCCCAAAACTAATCACGTAATTACCTATGTTAAATTAGAATTTACATCCTTATTTATCTACTTTTCCCAAGTATTCGTAGCCGCATATAAAAATTATGCCATATTTCAACCATCAACGTGAAATAGTCGCTGAGTGTCAGTCTCTGAGAAAGTTAGTGTCGCACAGACACGAGGCAATCCTAAAGTGCTACGTTATGTGAATTTTGATATTGAATGCAAAATATGTTGGTACAGAGATGTTCTTCAGATTTTCTGTTCTAAAACGAAGTTCAAGCGAGCAAAACTTGGGAAAACTCTAGTAATACATGACAAGCGTACACGCGTTATCCGGGTTCGATCCCCGCTGGCACCAATGGAATTGTTAATTGAAATTTTAAGTGATGATTTACCACGTGTTTGGCGGTGAAGGTAAACATCGTGAGGAAATCTGCATATCTGAGAAAAATGAAAAAAAAATATTTTGAAGACATGTAAATTAGCCAATCAGGGCAGCGCGGCGGAAACTTCCTTGCACAAAAAACTCCACGAAATGAGGGGAGGCCAGTGCTCAGCAGCGGGTCGGGTATAGGTTGTAACTTTAACTTTAACTTTTAACAAAAGTAATATAAAATAAATAATTACTTACTTTACTTTTACTTACTTTACTTATCTTCACGCACAATCCCTAACGGGGTAGCCAGAGAGAACAGATCGCCAAGTGTCACGATCCTTACATACCTCTTTCGCTTCTTTCAGGTTCATTAACTTCTTCATACATGCACGTCTAGGTATCCGAGTACTCTTGACCCTCCCCTCTTCGAGCAATTTGCTCACATGGTCTTCGAAAGTTAGTCTCGGTCTACCTCGACACCTTTTAATATTTACTTTCGCTCTATATATTTTCTTCACTCATTCGTTCAACGTGCCCCAATTTTTGTGATAAGGTCATCTTTCAATCCTGCCATATTGCGAATCTCTTCGTTTCGCTTTCGGTCGGCTAAGGTAACGCCACACATTTTACGAAGAAATCGCATCTCCACTGCATTCAACTTGCTTTTATGCTTCTTCTGGCATACCCAGGTTTCGCTGCCATATAACAAAGTCGGTACCAACACTGCATTATGTATTGCAAGGCGTGCACTCTTCACCACGCCTTGCCTTTTTACTAATGCATTCAGGGCACCGTTGACTTTGTTTCCGGCAGCGACACGCCTATCCACATCTAAATCACATCTTCCATCCCGGCTGAAAGCACTCCCCAAGTATACAATTTCATTTACCTGTTCTAGACATTCCTGATTTACCCATATTTCACATTTCGTTCTCTCTTCGTCCTTTTCAAATACCAGAACCTTAGTTTTATTAGCATTCAAACGGAGACCTTTAATTTCACATTCCTCTTTCATACACGTGACTGATGCCTGCAGTTCTGCTTCTGATGGTGCAATAAGCACTGCATCATCAGCATACAGCAGACAATTAACTTTTATGTGACCCAATTTCACACCCAAACAGCTATTTTTCAGCTTCTGTAAACAGCTGTCGAGATACAGTATGAACAGCCAGGAAGACATGACACAACCCTGTTTTACGCCCGCTTGGACGCTAAACATGGGTGACAGGTCATGCCCTACCCGCACACAGGCTTTACAGTCATAGTAAAGTGACTGCACAGCCCTTAACAATCGACCATCCACACCATATCCCGGCAACAGTTCCCACATTTTCTTCCTTATAACCTTATCAAATGCTTTCTCCAGATCCACAAAAGCACAGAAAATCTTCTGATGAACACTCAGAAGCTTCTCCGTGATCATGCGGAGAGAAAACATTTGATCCGTGCATCCTCTTCCAGGTCTAAATCCGCATTGTGCCTCCCATAAGAATCTTTCCGATTTCTCTTGCATCCTACGTGTCAAAACCTTCGAGTAAACTTTACTTGCTAAACTGGTCAAGCTCATCGCCCGATAGCACCCGCAGTCAAAATGTGAACCTTTACCTTTATATAAAGGCACAATGACCGCGGATCACCAATCATCCGGGACATCTCCCGTCCGCCAGCACAAATTGCACAGCAGATGGAAGCTGTCCCAGACGCGAGGCCCACCGTACTTGACCATTTCAGCAGTAACTCTGTCTAGTCCCGCAGCCTTACCACATTTCAAACTTCGAATCGCACGTTCAATCTCTTTCATGCTGATGACCTCAGTGTCATCGAGGTCCGTGTCTAGCGTGCCAGTCACGGCGTCACCCCCGGATCCTTCACTAAGATCATGACTCGCATACATTTCTCTATAAAATTCACTCCATCGCTGCATGACGTCCGATTTTTCTGAGAGGACGTCATTGGTTCTCGAAAGCACTTTGTTCATTCTTAAGGCTGTCGCACCACTCCGGGACCTTCCAACCTCTTTCCAGAAGAGTTTGGAGTTTTCCCTAAAGTTGTGCGACAACCTCTCGTCCGCTTCTATTCTACACCTTTCACGTACTTCCTCAATCAATGTTTTCGCATGAACTTTCTGCAGCTTATATCTTTCTTTCATCTTCTCTCTCATATGCTCATCGTTACTAGAGGCCAAGTAGTCTAACCATGCTTTTTTCTTCTTTTTTACAGCTTCTCTCACTTCATCATTCCACCATGCATCTCTTCTTTTACTACTACCTCTTTTTGTCGTACCACATACTTCTTCCGCTGCACTTACCATTCCATCCCTAAGGTTCTGCCATGTTCTCTCTACACATTCTTTCCTGCCATCGATGGTGTCAAGCTTTTCGGCTACCCTCGTGTGATATTTGTCCCTAGTATCCGCTTCCTGAAGCTTCCAGCTTCGGATGCGACAGACCGACTGTGGTTCTGTTACTGCCGTCCGGTAGCGCCAACCCGCGAACAAACCCCTAAATCTAGTAATTACTAGATAATGATCCGTTCCCAGGTCAGCACCCCTGAACACTCGTGTATCCATCACCTGTTTTCGCAGTCGGTCATCCACCAGGAACAAATCAATCATACTTCTCTCATTCTTTCTTTCTCTAGTGTACATATGGATTTTCCTGTGATTAAACATAGTGTTTGTCACAAGAAGACCCTTTTCCTTGCATACAGCCAGTATAAGCTTGCCAGCATCATTAACCCTTTTATCGCCAAAATTTCCAAGCACCGACTCGTATCCTGGTCGAGTGATACCTACCCATCCATTCAAATCACCACATACAACAGTTCTTTCGTTTCCCTTAACCAAATCTAGAACTTCTCTTACATTCTCCCAAAACTCCTCCAGCTCAGCCCTGGACGACGAAGCTACCGGCGCATAAACAGCCAAAAGGAATAACTTCGTCAGTCCCATTTTGAAGCGAACCCAGAGAAGTCTTGAGTTCACAACCTTGTATTCTGTCATAAGATCGACCAACCGGGACGACAACAGCACTCCCACTCCCTGGCAGGCGTTCTCGCTTTCCGGGACTCCGGACCATATAGCTAACGTCCCGCCAGGGAGCTCTTCAGTACCACTGCCTTTCCGTTTGGTCTCCGACATACACACGACATCTAATTCTCTTTCTTTCATTATTTCGATCAACTCATTCGTCTTATCTCTCATGCCCCCTCTAACATTCCACGTGCCAACTCTGCACTCCGTCCTCCACCTTCCGCCGTGTCGGGCTGTGCGTGACGGGTGGCGGTCCCCATCGCCGCTTTGCGCGCTGCATTCCACACCAATGGGGACGAGCTGGTGTGCGTCGCCTTGGGGGGGACGCCCTAACCCTCGTTTGCATGGTTCGCAGCTGTGTAGAATTGCAGCCCTGAAAAGGGCTGGCAGGGGTCGCGACGAGCACGCTTCTACAATGACCCCCAATAAATAATTAATAAATAATTTTTATTTCATTTCCAATTACATATGTTTACATACAGGAACAAATATGTTTAAAATAAAAAAAGTAAAAGTTTAATAAAAATAACATGCAATATTAAAAATTAAAACTATTTGTAGCTTAATAATGTAGAATCTATAAAGGAAAAATTGTAAAGTCAAGTTTATAATATTAGCTACCTGCCTGAACTAGATTGAGTACCTGTGTTTCAGACCATCACTTACACTATGGGTTTAATAATGTAGGATACTAGATAATTTAAATAATTAAACTATATTATATAATAAATAAAATAACTAAATAAAATATAATATATTTTGTTGACCGTTCTATCGTATTACGGGTATTGCGACATATCTTCTTATTCGACCCACCACGGAATCTTAAACCAAAAATGTATAACCAGTGCATATTGCTAGTTATAACTTACGAAACTGAAATGTATTCCTCCAGACAGCAGGAGCAATGAACTTTTTTAGACTGTAATGGTATGATAACGGTTTTCGTAGTGCGCAGATCGCTGTAATCGTCTACTCAGCGTGTTAAGTATGGGCGAGCCCATATCTTCTGAGTGCCAGGTGTCGCAATCTTGAAAATGCTTTTTTATAGGATAAGGGTGACAAACAGGCACACAGTCCACCTGATGGTAAGTGGCTGCTGCACTTATAGTCTATGGGTGTAGCAACCACTTCAATCAGAATGCAGATGCGTTGTCATTCTTGAAGACTAAGATGGAATGCCTCGATTCCAGTAAAACGGGTCTCCGGTTCTTTACACTCATCATACGAAACACAGCATATTAAGCTGCTATTTTACGCTGTTATTCTGTGAGAGCGTGGTCCCTCCCAGGGCGAGCCGACCCCTTCATGCTACAACCTTATAGCTGCAGCGTATAAAACGCTTTTTTTATAGTATAGGATGACAAACGAGCACACAGTCCACCTGATGGTAAGTGGTTGCTGTGGCCCATAGCCACCTACATCTATCCTCCATTACGAATCAAAATGCAGATGCGTTATCACCCGTGAGGACTAAGATTGAATCCCTTTTCAAGTAAAAAGGGGCCGCTTTTGCCTAACAGTGAATAAAAAAGGCTGGTGGGAACGTTAAACGTATTCATGGGTACATGTGTGTATGTACAAGGGTATGTTTTTGCATATATACGCACTGAATGGACGATCTATTTTAAAACTGCACGCGTATCCCTTGTATTTTGGTAGATTTTTCACATTACCGTGTAGTGGCGGTGTAAGAATACCCTTTGCCTCACATCATGCCATGAGTGTCGTAATGGGTGACCGAGAGAAAGAAATCTATAGATATAGGCAGCAGCGTTTTCCTACCAACGACTAAAATTAAATACTGCGGTTGCCCATCTGTTTGCCAAGCGTGGCCACAATGGCAAAAATCCCCATATGAGGCAATCTACGGGGGAGCCCCATGTTCAGCAATGTAAAAATACCTATCATAAAATCTGTTCGCCTCTTTCATAGTGTTTTAGTTAAATTTTAGCACTTCAAATAATAAATATATATATCTACCAAATATGCAAGAGAAGCGCGTGTTGTTTCAAATTAGACGATCTCTTTCATACGTGGTAGAGCCACGCTACAGTTACATATATTATGGTTGTAGTACGAATGGGTCGGCTCGACCAGGGAAGGGCCATTCTCTCACAGAATACCAGCGTAAACTAGCAGCTTAATACTGATGTGTTTCATATGGTGAGTGTAGAGATCCGGAGACCCTTATTTACTGGAAACGAGGTATTAGCCCTCAGGGGTGACAAGACATCTGCGCTTTGATTCTTAATCGAGGAGAAATGTAGATGTCTATGGGTCACAGCGTCCACTTACCATCAGGTGGATTGTGTGCTCGTATGTCACCCTAAATCTATAAAAAACATTATTTGGATGTAACTTTTGTGCTACCTTCACCCGGGTTTGATCCCTGCCCACATTTCCTTGCCCTAAGCCCTCTTACAATTTGAGAGGAGGCCTGTGTCGTTATAGGACGTATATAAAGGCTGTAAAAAACTTTTGTGTGAGTAACTCGGTGCATACTTTTAAATACTTTCTTTAACTCTTAAAATATATTGCAACTTTTTAGTTTTTTTACATTCTACTGTTGTCTAAAAGTGGTCATTATTACAGCATGATGTAACCTAAAGTATTCTGCTATTTTCTCTTTGTTATACTTACGTATTTAATAGCCCTAACCCTGTTCTCCTTGACCGGTCAAATAGTACCGAGGTAATTGCTCATTCTCGCGTACTTAAAGCTTTAAATTAAAATTTTACGGTGGAGGTATTAAATAAAACATAGTTTAGTGGGGCGTAACAGTATTTTTAGTCATGTTCGTGGGCATTGTCGTCATCTTTGTTGTATCGTGGGCCGCGGCTCAGGAACATGCATTGAGCACAGTGTCTCCACAAAACTCTCAACCGTTCCCATTTTTGGATTTGCTTACGGATTCGTCGAATTACTATCCCGATATTCGAAAAACGTACTCCGATACCGGTTATCACGCTTCATGTCCAAAAACAGATACGCTCGCATCGTTCGCCAGTGTTCTATCGAGCGCCGCTAAAATAGTGCTATCAGCTGCAATTATAATGTTAGTGAAGTTATTAGCTGGAAAATTGTTATTGTTGCCCATAATAGTAATGGTTATTGCCAAATTGGGTTTGAAAACTCTGTTACTGTGGCCACTCATAACGAAAATGATTAAATATTTTAAGAAGCAAAAAAAGGGCTTAAAATCAAGAGTTATAACGGATTGCTCACAAAGATTCGCCTGTGTGATTCAGAAGTCTTCCCAGACGGGTTGGAGTAGTAATATTGGTGCTGCGATAGCGTTTTCTCTAATAGACGACATAGAAGAAGATAGTGCGTTCGCTAAAAGCGTACTCAGCATGTTAGCTGGAGACAAGGTCGCAAAATGTATGTCAGTGGAATGTACTACCGGTGTCGACATTAGCTGATGCTTGAAAATATACAAATACTAAAAGTATGTCAATATAATGCTTAGGTTAGTATTTTACTGGGCAATAACACATTACCTGTAATGTTTAAGTACATGGAATTAATCATTATCTTACGAGCAGTCTCTTTGTGAAAATGACTCCGTCAGCGCAAGCAATTGTGACAGTGGTGCTGTTCTCTTATCTTCGTGTTTTATATGTTGTCGGGGAAACCGTAATGTTCGTTCCATCATTTGAGGTTCCTGCTTTTCCTCACGTATCACCATCAACAGGTGGGCATTATATACCAATAAGAAAAAATACACCGTATCAACAAAATGTACCCCAAGCTAGTTACGGACGACAGTCATCTTCGGATAACGTGCTGAATTTTTTAAGCGGCCATGCACTACCAAATTATACAACAATTGACACAACCGATGGAATGAATACGAATGCCGATGAAAGCAGATTTCATTACGCTCGTGTTGCTGAACATATGGAGGAACCGGCAAATTCACTACATCATCGGCCTTCGCATTATGGGTACCAACCGCAACCAGAAAGCTATTCGTCAACTATATCTTCCTTGTACCAGCCGTCTGAAAGTAAAGATGCAATATTATCGCCTATGCACGAACCGTCTTCCAAGCTATCATTTCCAGACAGTGACCTTACCAGTCTAATTAAACCGGTAACGATGAAGATGGCAGGTAAAACTAGTGGCCTGATAGACTTCGTCTTAACTCTACTTACCAGCTCGTCATCAGAAAACCTAGAGATGAAAGGCTTTAAGGACCTTGTGATCAACGGCATTATAAAGCCGATATTAATCGCAAAAGGCGGAATAAAGACATTAATAAGTAAATTGACAATTCCATTAATATCTTTGTTGTTAATTAATTTAGAAGTTTTTATAACTGTATGGTGGCTATGGGAAGACTGTCCACAACCACACCACACTACACCACAACCAGAAACATATTCATATCCCCATTCGTCATACAATTATAACATGTCTTATAATTAAATAATTGTAATAAGTTGTTATAACCCAGTTCTATCAATGTAACAAATTAGTAAGTGAGTGTACATATAGAGTTTATCTATTTTTCAATAAACATTTTTGTTAGACCTTGTTTCATTTGCTTTAGAATTATAAATATAACCAAAAACAAACAATCACCTTGTTGTTCTATTATTATTACATTATTATGAATATTTCGAATCGAAGTAGTCTCTAGAAATATTCAAAGTTATAAATTATATACATTACAAGCGAATTCATTTATTATGTATACATGAAGTGAATATTAATTGTAGATAAAATAAGAGTAACATCAACTTATAAAATGCGTTTGGAAAAAATAGGATGTAATAGGTGAACGGAATAGAAGCCTATGGCAATGATATTTTACAATCTTTTAATTTTACATTTACATATTTTGGAATTGATCTATCAATAAATACGACTTAGTAATTGTGCACCTACGTATATTTCGATAGTTTTTATTTGATTTATTTATTTAGTCCAAAAATTTGTTGTTATTTTTTTATACCGAAAAATTGTTTCAAATTAGTAGTATTTATTGATAAATCAGTTTCATAATATCTTAATGTAAAATAAAAAAAAGTATAATATGAGTGCCATAGACTTCTATTCCATTCGCTTGTTACGCTCTATTTTTTCCAGATGGTAAAAGATCATCCAGTATACCTACCGATTGATTTAATGCACATATTTGATTTTATTTAATAGATGAAAATTGTGTAGTAAATTTTACATTCTACTTACGTAATTTAATAGTTTCATGGATGTAAATCTAAGATAGCTAAGATGTAAGTCTACGAGTATTATAAAATTATTTCAATATTTTTGAACTATATACCTAAGAATAAAGACAGAAGAATTCCTACTTAAAACTGTTATTGTACTAAAATCCTTGCGATATAATTTATAGGATCTTTTTTTTATAGAACAAGGGTGACTAAGAGCACACATTCTACACAGTACGCAGTACACAGTGATGGTAAGTGTATACTATGGTCCTGATGGTAGACATAATTAATTATAGTAGTATTAAAATACAGATACGTTGTCACCCTTGAGGACTAAGACGCAATGACTCGTTTCCAAGGGTCTCCGGTTCTCTCTATCTCTCTCCAGTACACTCACCATACGAAACATGGTCGTATTAAGCTGTTATTCTGTGATTATTATACAGTGTGTCCGGTTACCGGTGTCGGAGCTTTTAATGCTATAAAATATAATCAATTTCATCGATAAATCATGTCTCAAATCTCATTTAGACCTATATATATATATATATATATATATATATATATATATATATATATATATATATATATATATATATATATATATATATAGAAACCTATAAGAAATGATCTTTTAAAGGTATAGGATTAGTATTATTGATGTTTCTAAATTCAAGCCCACGCGAGTGGAGCCGCGGGTAAAAAGCTAGTAAACAATAATTGTTTTTAGAGACTTAACAACAGTAGATTGCATTTTTCTATATATAGTATATTGCAGCATTGTCTAATAATACTAAAAATAAAGCATAAATAATATTAAAAGCTAAAGTTGGGTTTAAAATAAGAATATGTCTTTGTTATGTTTCCCTAAGGTAGTATTACAGGGCCCATTTAACAAGATGAGCAACCAAGTATATAGCATTTCTTTAAAAGATGGAACTGTATGCCACGTTGCCTGCCAAGGAAGCGTTTCAATAATACACATTCCAGTAAATAGGTTAAACGCAAATGGTCTTGAACGCCATTGACTTTTTCTTTTCTGTTATTTCAAATATTTTTACAATGACGAGAAATAACAAAAATAGAAAATAAATTTCGTATATATATATATATATATATATACTAACTTACCAATCAGACGTTGTTCTGCCCTTTTCGATGACCCTTTGTCATGTTCTATTAAATATCCTTAAGTTCGCAAAAAAATTGTGGGTCACTCATGAGCAAAAAAATCTATCCTATCTCTCAAGTTGGACCAAACTGCACACGGTGTGCAAATTTGATTAAAATCGGTTGAGCAGTTTAGGAGTCCATCGCGGACAAACAACGTGACACGTAATTTTATTAGGTGGGCCTATGTTATAATATATTAAAATATTGTTATTGAGACCACACAACGCAGTCATACTTATTTATTGCTTAAGAATTTTTTTTTTTTGTAAAACTAGCAAAGCGCCCCGGCTTCGCATAGGCCATTTCTAAATTTTGCCAACAGCGCCACCTATCGGGTCCAAATATGAATCTAAGCCATCTGGGAACCTACAGAAAGACACAATCTTTTTTTGTCAAAACCGGTCGAGCCGTGTTTGAGTTTTAACGAGACTAACGGATAGCATTTGATTTCTGAATATAGAGAGATAAGGATGATAAACGCACACAGTCTACTTGATTGTAAGTGGATGCCTTGACCCATAGATATCTACGTTCATCCTCAATTAAGAATCAATATGCAGATGCGTGTCACCCCTGTGGACGAAGATGGAATGCCTAGTTTCCAGTAAAAAAGGGTCTTCGGTTCTGTACACACACCATACAAAACCTAGCAGCATTAATTATTTTACGCTGATATTTTGTGAGAACGTGGTCCCACCCCGGTCGAGCCGACACATTCGACTCATAACCATAATAAAGCTGTGTAAATAGTAAAGTATGTAATTTTACTACATATTTATAAAAAGCCGATTTAGAAACAGTATCGAGAATGTTAATTTCTAAACACTATTTTACTATTTGGAGGCCTTAAAAGGGTATTTAATTCAGCAAAAACCCATGACATTGATTGACCTTTATTTCATCTCAACATCGCGTCATAAACTAGGCGAATGAATTGAGGTCAATATCTATTGATTCAAAAACCATACCATCTCGGTGATCATGCTTTGAAATATCTCGAAGTTTTTTGGCGGGACCTTGACCGACGGTGGATTAACTGACTGTTTTCCTAAAGATTCTACTTTTGACTTTTCTAAGGTTTCCGATAGCTTTTACCATTAACAGTTATTTACGCTTTGTACCGTACAAATATTTACCGTTTTCCTCTTAATTTTAATTTGTATGTAATTATCGTCAAATCTTAACAAAATACTCAGAAAAAAAACAATGTCGTATTAGTTTTTTTTTTTTGTTAATGTGTTGTATAGTTTATGTACCTACGATTCGCAAAAAATATCGAAACAATGCTTTTACGAGTCGTTTTCGTTTTTATATTTTGGCTATAAATTTAGCACCAATTTTAAATATTTTTGTATTATTTTTTAAGCAGTAGTTTATAACAATTTTTCTGAAAGTGGCTGAAGTGTTCCATTACCTTTGTCAGCTAAGAAAATGTATTAATAACTCATAATTTAAAAGTTTGTTTGTTTTGTACATGTTTTATATTTACATTCATCATCACAAGTTCACAGCAGAACATACGTTTCTCAAATGTCACAAATGCAATGCCACTGAAATGCCACAAAGTACGGTCCTGAGCCACCAAGCATCGTTCAACTTCCTGCATGTCCTACTAGTGAAATATCGCCCTACACTTTGTATATCAGTACGAGGCTGAGTAATGACCAGCCCAATACCACTTCAGTTTACTGATCTATTGGGCTATGTCCGTTACCCTTGTTCTACTAAGGATGTCCACATTGCGAAGTCTATCACGCATAACATAGCCTTGCCCATATCTCGTTGAGCGACCTTTAGCGTACTTGGACCACGTCTCAGATCCGAATGTCTTTATTGGCAATACATAGTGGTTGTAGACACCTTCTTTTAAGTTTCGAGGTATGCATCACCAGAATATGTGTCATATTCTACCCAGCCGTGTCGGTCACCATTGGAATTAGTCAATAGAGTTTCCACTGGTGAGACAGGCACATTTTCGTCGAAAATCTGGCAGGCAAATTAGCGCTGAGCTGACCTCAAGCATCGCACTTTAAACTGCTTCCGTCACTGGTCTGGATATTTTGATGTAGAAATTTTCATAGAGGTTATTCTGGCATGTATCAGAAATTACGAATACGTATATTACTAGTCAATTTCCTAAGTCAATTTACGGCGTCATGTGATGAACTCTCTCACACCGCGCCTGATGGGTTATTTATTACACAACACGGATAATGGTGGTGGTATTACCGAATCGTAAACTATATTTGTAGCACAAATGGGTTGGTTTGATCGGTGAAGATCCACGCTCTCACAGAATACCAGCGTGAAATAGAAATATATGTCTCAAATCTCATTTAGACCTAGCTGTATTTAAATGGCAGCCATTTAAATTTTTCAGTGTCACCACCTCGACCCCGCGCATTAAAATTACAATATTTACCGATGTAGAAGTCCTACATTCTTAAAAGATGTCTCATTGGATAGATAAAGATACGCGTAATAAAATAAAAGCAAACTTTTAAAAAGACTTAGAAAAGAAAAAAAATGTAAAAACTTTTTTGATCGTAAGCGGTAAGCGCTGTCAAATCATAAGTAGCTATTTTCCTCCAGGACACGATGTTAGTTTTAACGGTGGAACCTAACCTAATTTAAATAAATGTTTGTAAAGCATTCATATTAAAAACTTAGCAATCATGAATTTTTAATAACAAGTATATGTTTATTCATGTCATTATATTACTTAAAACTAATATTGCACAAAACAACTTATAAACTCTACTTCAAAACAAACAAATTAAATAAGCAAAATGGCGGATTGTGTCAGCGCTGCTGAAGTAGGAATCGTGTCCTGGCCGAAAACTATTTCAGCGCTTATAAGCGCTTGCTAGCGCTTTTTTCTGCCAAACGCACCCAATAATTTATATGTTATAACAAAATTAAAACCTTTTTAGAATAGAAATTATACTTAGAAGCATCCTTAGCTTTATAATTTTCGATATTTGTTACAATTATCTATTTAAGTAGTAAGAAGTTACCATAAAATATATTTATTTCTATTAAAATGAGATAATGAAAGAACTAAAAAAATAAACATTTAATTACTAAAACATACGAGTATACTAGCTTGCCAGGCAGACGTTGTTCTGCCATTTTCGACGACCCTTTGTCATGTCCTATTAAAATCCTTAAATTCGCAAAAAAATTTGTGGGAAACACATGGGCAAAAAAACTATCCTATCTCTGAAGTTGGACCAAACTGAACACGGTGTGCAAATTTGATTAAAATCAGTTAAGTATTTTAGGAGTCAATCGCGGACAAACAACGTGACACGTAATTTATATATATTAAGATATGTAAGTTATTTATATTATGTAAATTATTAGTAACTGGAGGCAAAATGTCACTACTTTTTGTATTTAACGTTAGATGGCAATGTTTTGAAAAAATTGAAACGTAGATTGTCGGCGTACTTGGTTAAATTTATCACATACTTGCCTAGGCATACTTAGTTCAATTTATCACGCAACGGTTGAAACTAATTTTAGGCTTTGTTTATAATTTATAAATATTCTATTTATTTTAATAAATAAAAACTTATTGATGAATTACATAAAATACAAATTAACATATACAGGAAGGAAAATACTCAACCCTCCTTTTTTAAAGTTCTTCTATTAACACATAAATAACCACTTAAAAAAACGTATATCTGTCTGTTTGTCTGTCTGGGCTCATCTCTGAAATGGCTGAACCGATTGTGATGAAATCAATCAATGAAACTCAACACAAATCAATGAAACTGCACGAACAGTTAGGATTGACGCACAGGTACCACAATCACACCACATAACAACAACAAAATGTGGTCACGTGTGAATAGTGTCGCTGCAGCTTTTTGTAGTTGCGTTGTGGTTATGCGACAAAATGTCGATGTGGTTGCGTTGTCGCTGGTATCGGCCGATAGTTCCGTGTGGTTTCATTGTGGTATCGTCGTGGTTGTGTCGTAGCTGGTATCACTCACGCAGTCGACAATGACGGGTAAATGTGGTACATGTAAATTGTACTGTTTTCCAATACAAAATGCGTCAACCCGCGTGTTTAAGTTGTGGTGTGGTTGTGATTGTGGTACGTGTGTAGACCCTTAAAGAGCAATGCCAGAAGGGATGAAGGCTATCTTGTATTCGAAAAACTGATAAAATAAATGGTTTTAATAATTATCATCATCATAAACTTTAGATTAGAAATTGGTACCTATATAAATATAAAAATATATAGTTTCACGTTTGACATTATATGTAGATTATTATTATTATTATTATTTTTGAGCTGCCACAGGAGGTACCATTTAGTTTCCTCTATCGCCTTTTACGACACCCAAAAGATGATATATTTATATAAGAGTGAGTATAATATAATGTGCTTAAAAATCGCCGCCGATTAAAATATTATAAATATAAAACTTCTAGTGCTCTAGCGATATTACTAAGCAAACTTCTGAGTAAATTTAAAAAAAAACATGCATGTTTTTAACGTATAAGTAGTAGTAGAAAGTAAAATAAAATATTATATGCCTTTCTGTAAAATGTAACTGACCGTTATTTTAATTTCATTATTAAAACTTGTTGCTTCTATGTTTTGTAGTTATCTACTTAAAGTTTTGCAACTTTTTAATCTTGGATACGCCTGTCATAGGATACGAGAGAATGTTACGCAAGTTGACACCATCCTCACGAACCCCTATGTCGGCTATAAAGAGGGCGTCTAATAAGATTAGGCGACAGGTG